>JAODAL010061482.1:17500-20296 GCA_025379985.1 Phyllomedusa bahiana | reverse complement strand
GGGCCTTGGGGGAAGGGTGAGGTCCAAGACTGCAGTTAGCGGTTCCCTGGGGTCTTGGGAATAGCGCAGGTCACCCAAGGAGACTCCTGATCTTGTCAGGGGGCTAGCAGGGCAAGTGTATAAGCTCCGTTGGTCAGGTAGAGCGTGGGTGGGTGCAGGGAGCGGGGTGGACTCTCCGGAATAGCTGGGGCTGATTGCGCCGCACTGCTGCTGTTGCAGGAGGCCTGGTCGGGCAGGCTCACTAACCTGTTCCGCCTGCTGGAGCGAGGAGGTGTCGGAGCCTCTGGCGGGAGTGGCGGAGGGAGAGCCGCTCAGGTCCGTGGGGCCTTTCACTGTCCCTGGATCTGCAGGGGATCCAGCAGGTGATTGCCGTGTGCGCTCCGTAGGCAGTGAGAGCGGCGCATCCGGCCGTTGCGAGGAAGGAAGATGGCGCCCGCCAGACTTTGCCGCCGATGAGCCCAGAAAGTACCTCGCGATCCCTCTTCTACGGACCGGGGCGAGGGGGAAAGCAGGAGACACCGCTGGAACTGTTCGCCGGCGTTTAGGAGCCAGGATGTTGCTAGATTCTCCCCCACAGAGGTAGCAGCGCTGCGGAGCTCTTCAGTTAGGCGTCCTTCTCCATGGGCTTCCGGTTCCGTCCCCCCCCCATTCTAGCAGCTTTATTATCTTTCTCTAAGACCAATTGAGAGTTCCCTTGGCCGTGTGTTGGAGATCATTTTCTTGCTGAAATGTCCACCCTTGTTTCATCTTCATCATCCTGGTAGATGGCAGAATATTTATATCAAGAATGTCTCAGTACATTTGTCCATTGATTCTTCCTTCAATGATATGAAGTTTCCCAGTGCTATATTCTGAAAATTAGCCACACACCATGAGATTCCCACCTCCAAACTTCACTGTTGGCATGGTGTTTTTAGGGGTATACGCATTGCCTTTTGGCACATAGTGTGTATAATAGTGTAAATTATGGCATAAAAGAGTTAAATTTTGGTCTCATCTGACCAGACTATATTCTCCCAGTGTTTCACAGAGTTGTCTAAATGTTTTTTAGCAAACTTTAAATGCACTTGAACATTTTTTTGGTGTAGCAATGGAGTCTTGTGTGGTGAGCGTGCATACAGGCCAAGGAGGTTGAGTGTATTACTGCAAACTATTGTTTTCTTTGAAATAATTGTATCTGCTGATTCTAGGTCTTTTGCTGGATCTCCATGGTTGGTCTTTGGCTCTTAGACAACTCTTCTACTAATTCTTTTCTCTCCTCTGTCTGAAATCTTACGGGAAGCAACTAGTTGTGGCCAGTTTATGGTGAAATGATGTTCTTTACACTTCTGGATTATGGCCCAAACAGTGCTCACTGGAGCCTTCAGTAGTTTAGAAATTCTTCTGTAACCAATGCCATCGGCATGTTTTGCAACAACAAAGTTTGCGAAGGTCTTGAGACAGTTCACTGGTTTTACCCATCATGATATGTTTCTTGTGTGACACCTTAGTAATGAGACACCTTTTTAAAGGCCATCAGTTGAACCAGCTCATATTATTTTTCACTAAGTGGCAGGATTGCGTTCTAATTACTGATTTCAGATGGCATCATGACTTCCCATGACTTTTTGCACCTTTCTTTCTTCATGTGTTTAATACTTTTTCCCTTTGTTATTTCTCATTATTACACATGACTTATATACGCCTGTGGTTTGATTTATTTGCCTGTGGACTGGAAGAGTTGTTAACATTTGGTGAGAATTTAATGTCAAAAGCAACTTTAGAAATATATTTACTTAGAAAACTGATGAAGTGTTCACTACGTATTTCACCTACTGTAGCATTGTACTTGCCTGTTTATATTGTAAACTATGTGAATACAAATGTAATTATGATCTGGCATGTTTGAATACTTTTTTTATTATCTATTCTATCCTATTATGCTTGTATATTACATCTGGCCATCCACGTCCTACCTTAGTAGTGTGTTATATTCCAAGGTCCCATATTCCTTATGTGGTTTTACTATATTAATTTAAATTATGCTTTAAATATACAATACCTGTATTCATTCTTACTTCACATTCAATGTGTATTGTCTGTTTTATTTTTGGAGTTTGCATTGCATTGAGCAACATTCTTGTTTCTTTCCATTTAGTGTCGGTATTAGTCTTAGGTAAATTTTTATTTCCCCCCCCCCCCCCCCCCCCCCCCGCCCCCCAAACCCCCCCCCCCCCCCCCCCCGGGCCCCCCCCCCCCCCCCCCCCCCCCCCCCCCCCCCCCCCCCCCCCCCCCCCCCCCCCCCCCCCCCCAACCCCCCCCCCCCCCCCCCCCCCTTTTCCCACCCCCCCCCCCCCCCCCCCCGCCCCCACCCCCCCCCCTCCCACCCCCGCCCCTCCACTCACAGCCCTGCCACCCCACCCACCCCCCACACGCCCCCCACACCCCCCTCACCCCCCCCCCCCCCCCCTCCCCCCCCCCCCCCCCAGACCAAAAAACCCCCCACCCCCCCCCCCCCCCCCCCCCCCCCACCCCACCCCCCCCCCCCCCCCCCCCAAACCCCCCCCCCCCCCCCCCCCCCCCCCCCCCTTTTTCCCCCCCCCCCCCCACCCCCACCCCCCCCGCCCCCCCCCCCCCCCCCCCCCCCCCCCCCCCCCCCCCCCCCCCCCCCCCCCCCCCCCCCCCCCCCCCTTTTCCCCCCCCCGCCCCCACCCTCCCCCCCCACCCCCCTGCTCACCCCCCCTCCCCCCCCCCCCCCCCCCCCCCCCCCCCCCCCCCCCCCCCCCCCCCCCCCCCCCCCCCCCCCCCCCCCCCCCC
>JAODAL010061482.1:0-15000 GCA_025379985.1 Phyllomedusa bahiana | reverse complement strand
GCCCCACTGACTTGCCCCGCATGGAGGCAGTTAGGAAAAGATTTTTCAGTAGTGTAGATGCCATTTTATTAGGTGAAATTTTTTTTTAATCATTAAGGGTTTTTAAATTGAAAATTTCGCATTTTAAAAGGTAGGAAAAAAAAGTCAAAAAAATAGTGTGACATTTTATTTTAGGGAGGGGGTCAGAGGAGTCAAAGTTGCCAACTTTGAAAAAAGGAAAAACAGGGGGATTTTAAAAGGGCGGCGCGGTAGCCAGGGGAATTGCCCCTTTAGTGCCAGGTATTTGCCCCCTTTTTAGCGGTAGGTGCCCCCCTTTTGTAGCCAGGTCTTGGCCCCCATTGTAGTCAGGTAGGTGCCCCCTTTTGTAGCAGGTATTTTCCGCCTTTAGTAGCCAGGTAGTTGCCCCCTTTAGTAGCCCCGGGATGTGCCCCCCTTTTTTTTAAACCCGGGGAATGCCCCCTTTAGTAGCCAGGTTTGCCCCCTATAAAACTAATAAAAATAAAGTTAAAAAATGCCCCTTACCTCACCAGGGGTCCTGCAAAACCCGGAATTTTTAAAGGCCCATTCCCCAGCCTCGCAGGGGAGTGAGTGGGAGCCGGGGTTCCCCACCCCCCCGACACTGACCGTATGTACAGCGCACCAAAGGGGCTGTTTCATAAAAGGGGGAAAGGGGGGGAAAGGGGAAGAAAACCCCCTGCCTTCCCCTGCACGGGGAGAGTCTACGGGGGGGGTTTAAGCGGGCTCGGCCCCTTTTCCCTGTCGGGGCCCCGGGGCCGGTAAAAAATTTTAAAGAAAAAAACCAAAGCTGCCTGCTGGCGGCCGGGGGAATTTCAAACTCTGCCCCGGGAGGGGTGGGGGGGGGGGCCCCAATTAGCGGCCCCCCCCCCCCCCCTTTCCAAAAGTGGGAGAGTTGGGATTTATGGGGGAGCTTTCAATATAGGGGAAATTTTGGCCCGGTGCTGACTTTGTCACATGCGCATTTTTTTAGGGGGCTGTCGTGTTGTAGTGTTTGCCAAAACCCCGGGCCCCCTCCAAAATTAGTAAATGTGACATTTAAAAATTTTGGGGGGGGCTTAGGGGAAAAAGTGTTAGCCCGCCATCACCCAACCTGAATGCAAATACTCCGTTTTGTTTGGAAACCCCCCTTTTTTAATTCAACGTTTCCATGACCAACTTAATTAAGTGACGGCACATATATGCCTGAAAGAACTGAATGTCAATTCTTTTCGATATGCGTCATCTGAATGACGGTGCATATTTTTAAATTTTCAGTCTAAAGATGTGTACTTGCCCTTTTTGTTCTGCCCCCAAAATTTCGGCTTTTAATTCGGGGCAAATAGGGCCAAAAAAACGTGCCAAAATATGCTGTGTGAACATACCCTTAGTGGCAGTTTTTTTAAAACTCCATCATCAGAATTTAAACAACCCTCATCAGAAACCCAAAACTAAAAATTTTTAGCTTGTATATTTGTTTCCCTAAGATGTTATTTTGATGGGAAAAATAGTGCAGCATTCTCATTATTGTAGACTTGTTCTGTACATTACTATGAAGGCAGCCATCTTGCCTGAGCTGTTTTCAGCAGCACTCAGGATATTTTTCTTTACAACGGTCAATGCCTTTTGCCAATTGTCTGGAGGACTCAAAATTTAAAATTTTATGGAAGAGTTTTTGTCACCTATTAAAGGGAAAAAAAGAAGGTGAGCTTTTGGAAACCCTCACCTATTGTTAAAGGTGGTCCGACCCAAACCGGGGCCCCCCCCCTTAAAAAGGGGAAAAACGGCCATTGGGAAAGGCCCCTTGGCCGCGGCCCCGAAGCCGGGGCGTAAAAAGGGGGCGGGGGAAACCGGAAACCTTTTTGGGGAAATACTATGTATTTAAAAAAAGCCTTTTTTCCCCTTTTTTCCCCGGCCGGCAAATTTCCGGGTTTCCCGTGGGCCCAAAACCCCCTCCCTGTTTGGTTTTTAGGGGAAGCAAGTTATGGGCCCAAAACTTTTTCTTTTCCGGGGGGGTTCCCCCCTTTGAAATTGGGAGAGGGATTCGGTGAGGGGTCCTTGGGTTTTGATTCCCCTTCCTTTTTGGAAAAAAATGGTGGATTTGATGGGGAAGGTGGTTGGCTCTTGCCCCTAAACCCCCTTTCAAAAAGCCAAAAAATGGGTGAAATTTTTTTATGGTTTTTAGGCCCCGAAACCAGGTTTTAGTTACGCCTGGGGGTAAGGGTGGGGTTTTTTGGGGGCCCTTGGGAATTTCGTAAAAGGGGTTTTGTAAGGTTTTGGTTTGGGTTAAGGACCCTTCTGCCCCCTTGGTTGTTTTTAAAAATTTTAATTTTAGGGTTAGTATGGAAATTTAAATTTTTTGGGATGTAAAAGGGGATATAATTTTTGGGGGTTTTTGGGGTTGGATCCAAATTTCTTTATAAAATTTCTTTTTTTTAAGTTTTTGCTAATAATTTTAATTTCCCCCCTTTTTTTTTTGTTAGTAAATTAAAAGGTGGGATGGGCCCAAATTTTATCCCCTGTTTTGGTTTGTCTTTCAAAGGGGGGGGGGGCCCCCAGCAAAGGGTAAGTAAAAAACCGTGGGGGGTTGTTGGGGTTTTTGGGAGAACGCCTAAAAGCCTGAAGGTTCTTTTAATTTCCCCCCAAAAAAAATAATGCCACTAATTTTCCCTGTCTAAAAATTTTTAAAATGAGGGGAAAAAACTTCTTTTAAGCCTTTTGCTTTTGGGAAATTTGTTAATTCCCCCTTGGGGCCTTTTGGTTCCTATTGAGCCCTATAACCATCCCTTTGGAATTTAAAAAGGGGTTTTCCCAAAAGTTTTCAAGGGGGTTTTTTTTTGGAAAAAACCTTTTCGGGGTTTTAAACCAAAATTTAAATTTTTGTATTTTGGCCAAAGGGGTATTTGGGGTTTTAATTTTTTTCCACAGGGGGAAATTTTGGGGCCTTTGGTCCCCACCCTTAGGGGGCCCCCCCTTTACTTTCCCCCCAAAAGAAATTCAAAACTTTTTTATTGGTTTTTTTAAAAATTGGGTCCCAAAATTTCAATCCCGGGGAAGGGGAAATGCAATTTGGGGTTTTAATGAAGGGCCTTACCTGATACAAATTGGACAGCCAAGCTATAGGGCCCAAACATTACATTTTCCCCCCTTGGATTACCCCCCCTTTGCTTTCTTACCCAAAATTCGGGGACCCCCGTGGTTTTTTTACTGTGGGGTTGATTTTTCCCGGGGTTTTTCTTCTCCACCAGGGGACGAAGAAGGGGCCCCCCTATGGTAAAAAGGCCATATACAGTAGCAGACTCATATACAGTGATAACCATCCTTGCTAGAGAGCTACATCAAAGGGACAAGTTTTCAACTCGTGTAGCCCTCTTTCAAGTTTTTTATTTGAACACCAGAATAACTCTTTAACTTATTTGGGATTTCTGAACACGACCAAGCAATGATTCAAGTTTATTTCTGTAACACTGCACTTGTGCCAAAGGGACAAATCAGTTGTGGACTAATATGATATTTTCTATCTGCAGGAGGAATTGTGGGACATCTTGCAGCATCACAAGCAGACACTTATGGCACCCACTCGAGAGATGGCTTCTTCCTGGCCACACACAGAAATGTGACAATATCTTTCCTCATTCACGACCCAAGTAACTTTTTTAAGTCGGCTGCATTAACTTACAAGTGGACCTTTGATGACAGGTTGGTCAATATAGAATAAGGTTGGGGCTATACAAGAATATGTGGCCATGTGACATTAGATCACAATGTGGTCACAACCAATGCTAGTGATTGTGGTCCCACAGACAGTGTCGGACTGGGGTAAATGAAACCCACCAGTGGAGCTGAATTCTGGGGCCCACCAGTGGAATTGATTCTTGCAGTTCCCCAGAAGAGTTTATTCTTGGGACCCAGCAGTGGAGTTGATTCTTGGGGTTCACCAGTGGAGTTGATTCTTTGGGTCCACCAGTGGAGTTGATTCTTGTGGCCCACCAGTGGAGTTGATTCTTGGAGCCCACCAGTGGAGTTGATTCTTGGGGCCCACCGGTGGAGCTGATTCTTGGGGCCCACCAGTGGAGCTAATTCTTGTGGTCCACCAGTGGAGTTGAACCTTGAGGCCCATTAATGGAGTTGATTCTTGGGGTCCACCAGTGGAGTTGATTTTTGGGTCCCTCCTGTGGAGTTGAATCTTGGAGCCCACCAGTAAAGTTGATTCCTGGGGCCCACCAGTAGAGTTGATTCTTTGGTCCCATTCTACAGCTACTACATACTATCTCTGTACAACACCATGTTACGGAGACATACCTCTATAATACAGCATGCAATAAAGCACCCCCTTTTTTCCATATACTTCCATACAAATTGGAGGCATACAGAGGTACATTATGGGCCCGTAGACTAGCATGGGTTATGACTATGTACATAGTTGAAACATGACCATGTGCATGATCCCCAAGTAGCCAAAGCTAAATTTACCAATGAATCCATATACATTAGACAACATTGAAATTACAACAGGAAGAAGGAAAAGCCGTGGAAGTGTGGAAATCACAGGATCAATAGACATATTAATGATATGCAAATGATGAAAAATATAAACAAAATATTTAAAACATCTCAATTTATTTAGTATAAATTATGATGTGCAGAAATACATGCACTTACCCGCCTTGGCTGCTATTAATGAGGGTATTAATGGTTTCTGAGGAATGCTATGCCACGATGACTGCATTTAGACAAATCTTCAGGATTGGCTGCTGGCAGCTTGCTTTTTAAATGCTGACGAGTGATGTCCCTGATGGGAGACAGGTCAGGAGCCAAATCTTGAGATGCAGCAGGCCAAGGTAGCACATTTAGGCCACGTAGGCTGCCATAGTATGAACTTGTGACTTGGTATAGTCCTGTTGTAAATGGCCCCTGGGACTCTTTGGACAAATGGCCATAGCACTGCTTCCTTGACCAAATCAATATAATGCTGAGCTGTTAGTGTACTTAAATGAATTCTAGAGGGGTTTGGCTACTATACATTATGGTTGCCGTTGCAGCCATAATCCCAAGAATGAGATCGGTGTAGTGTTCCTTTCTAAAGGCCTCTTCATGGTACACATTGCCTCCGGACCGATCTCCAGTTTTATTGCATCCAAGACAATATTCCTTCCAGCCTACATTGCCATCTTGCTGTGCACCATGATAGCCTTTGAGAGCGGTGGCATGACGTCAATCGACCACCTGTAGCTATATGTCTGGCTTGTAGCCAATGTCGTGCAAACACCTTCTGATGGTTTGTGTTGACGCCATTTGCTCCTGTAGGCTAGCAATGTGATGTCTGATTTCACTTCCAGTACAGAATGGATTAACTCGCCTCATTCTTCCAATCAGATGATCCATCCGTGTAGAGGTTAATCTTCATGCACCTCTTGCTGTCATTCCAGTTCGTTAATGTTCTCCCAACCACTGGGACACGCAGCATTAGACAGTGCTGAAATATTGCCTGAGGTGTTTCTTCTTGAGAAACTTAAAGGGGTGTTATCGTTTCATTAAATGGTCTTCAGAATAAGGGGACAGTGAAAACAAGCAACTTTGCAATTGGATGTCATTAGCAAAGCTGCCTTGTTCTCACAGTGTCCCTTATCTTGTGTTTTTATTTACACTGATACCAGTGGGAGTCGAATCCCTCCTGATCCCTCCTCCTTGCAATTCACTAGCTGAGAGCTCATTTACATTTGTACAGCCCCCTGGGTTTATTCATGGAGCTGTGTTTTCTGACTCAGAGTTAGGGGCCGTAGCAATTTTCTGTCTCCACACCTAGCAGAAACAAGACTGCAGCAGAATTGTACAATGAGAAAACATGAAAAGTTTTTGTCCCTGTGCCTAACTCTCCTGCATAGCAGATTTTTGTGGGCCCTTCTTAGAAAGCTGTAATACATCTCCACTGTGAGAGGAGATCAGTGCTCCACATTAGATTGGGAAAGCAGCCTGTGGTATGTATACAGCTCTTATAAAATAAGACTGATAGGGAGAGCCCCAGTGATATGTGGACTCAGGGGGAGGGGGGAGTCTTCAGGCCAGCAGTGAAGGGGGATGATGTCATCCAGCTGGGAGGGGAAGAAACGCCCCTGCATTCACAGAGCTGGGAAGCTAAGAGAAGTGTGACTCAGCCGAAGTAAGGAAGCAATACAGCCCCTTTAAGGTTTCCCTCTTTAAGGGGCCATTCACACGGCTTATTTTGGACACAGATTGCAGCCGTATTGCGCGCCGTACTGCGCTCCAATACAGCTGGAATCCGTCCCAGCCATTACGGTAATCCACAGTTCCATAGAGAGCTGTGGGTTCCGCTCTCCCTCCCCCTCAGCGAATACGCCTGGGGGAAAAGTGACATGCAAAATTATCCCGGGAGGATATGCGCCGTGGATAAAAGAAAGTCTAAAGGGGCCGGCGAGCAGCGCCCCTGCCCCCCCCTTATTCAAGCCGTAATTGCGGGCGAAATCCGTCCCGCAATTACAGCTTGAATAAGCCGTGTGAACCGGCCCTAAGGATTCTGCCCCTCTCAGTTTGCATCAAGTGGCAGTAACCAGTACGTCAACAAACAGGAGGCATCACACAATCAGCACCCTCCAATAGGCCCACTTTTTGAGGTTTCACGTTGCTAAAAAACTTTGCTTTCAGTCTGACTTTTATGCCTCCCACAAGCCACAGATCTGATCACTGGCAGATCTTATTGATCGATGATATTTCTTTGATTTTTATCTTCTTTACTTTTGTCCTTCTTGTTGTTGGAAATTAAATGTTGAGGAGTGTATACTACAAGAGGTCATGCTAAATAGCATTATAGCGGGAGTCACTTGTATGTAGCAGAGAATTCGGGGATGAATCATCTCTCCTTATGTATATAAGGAGATGACTATGTGAGACAGAAACTACATTTTTATTTGTACTAGAAATGTAAGTATAAATTGACAATTATGTGTTACCATTCCTCTATTTTATTGGTTTCCCCTACACACACTGTCACTGTCCTATCATCAGTGACAGTATCAGAATGATAGAAAGTAGTGTTGTAATAAAGCCAGCTCACCTTTGTATGTGGAGGTGCGCGGCTTAATCCCAGGAGGCCACTGGTTAAACAGATGGTTACGATTCCAAAACGATGAAGAGCCAGAAATAAGAAGATGGAAACTTTGATTGTATCAGACTGTGTAAGGACACTCCTTGCTGACTAGAGGAATGGGAGTATCCAGATATCTATTTAGTCATACATTTCCAGGAGGAACAACAGGGGACAGCACTATGCAGAGTTCTAAGATTCTCCAGAATTATTATTTTATGTGGAATATAGGAATTTAGTAAAACAGACATGCCAGTAGCTGGGCCCTCATGATCACCTTGCGTTGATGGAAGTGCTTTAAAAAATGGCTTTAGGACTCATAAATGTGGCTATGTCAGGTATTGTAGCTCAGACTCATTCACGTGAACAAAAATGGGCTGCAATCCCAGGCTCAGCCACATGGAATAAGAGCTTTTTGGATGTGCAAAGCCAAATATTGTTTTCTAGCTTGTGTATGGAGAAGTGGCTGCCTCCTTATTGTTTTTTCGCACCCCCCAAACCCTTCAAGGTTTTTAAACAATCAGTGTACCTGTACAGGGGGGCAAACTACGGCCCACCACTTTTTGGAAACACAACCCCCAACATGCTTTGTAAAAATCTATAACAATGGGCATGATGGAAGTTGTATTTTCCCCCAAAAGGGGGGGGGGAGGGCCCGCATTTACACCCCCGACCAACTGGGCCCCCTTCATTTCCCTAAGATGGAGGTTAAACGGCCCAAAAGAGGAAACATTATGTTGGAAAACCCACCTCCCCATTTGGGTCCCCCTGTTGATGGGAGGTGGGCTTAACATTTTGTTCAAAAATTTGGAACTAAAACCTAAAAAATTTTTCCATGACCTAAGGGAAGAAATGCTTTTTTCAAAAATCCTAAAATGACTTTTTTAGGGTTTCTTTAGTTGCAAGGTGCTGCTGGTTTTGAATGTTACATGGAATAAGACAGCACTGACGGTAAGTAAAAAAAGGCCGGGGCTCACTTTTTTTTTTACCGCTGACATAGGGACCCAAGGTCCAATCGTACTTTGATGAAGCCTATAATTCCAATCCTGGCAGCTATTTTTTTTTTTTACCAGGGCTACAATTTTGACATCTGATCCTTTTGTTCATCACAACTATTCTTCACCTGGAAACTTCAAAGTCTCACTTCACGTTACTGCTCATCTCCATGATGCCAAATACCAAAGACATTCTCGGAAAAAGACAGGGAAATTTCACACCCCCACGACAAAACAAGGACAAACCCAGGCTGTATTGGGGTCTGCTTTTTTATACTAAATTTTGGCCCAAAAAAAAGTGACCATTTCTGTAATCATGTTAAATCAAAACTAACATTATACTTAAATAAATTATACAGGGACATTTGTATCCCTGCTTTTTCTGGATCAAGGAGTCCGACAAGAGGTCTTATCTACATTTACAAGTGTGCATACAGAGGCAGATGCCAATCCCTGAGTAGAACTGCCCACTGGACTCCTAAGCCCAAAATGAATAGGGATTTAAATGAATAAAATTCAAACTGTATTGAATCTTGTGAAGGGAAGGTTATTAAACTTGTATAAGACCTCTTGACGGACTCCTAAATACATAAATTGTTACTTCTGTACAGTTGGTTTTCGCATTCAAGAGCCCAAAAATTTACTGTATTTTGGTTTTTTTGCAAAATTTAGTTGTTTTTTTTTGTTTCCAGATGCTATAAAAACATCACCATACCAACCCAAAAGGATCCATCGGCAACAGCAATATATCACTGCAAACTTGGAAGGTAAGAACAATTTGTAATGAATCAATTAACAAAGAAACTAAAATTTATAGAATTCAAACACAATAAATAAATATAATAAATATAAATATAAAATATAAATTATAATAAAATATATTATATAATATAACATTAAACACCCACTAAAAACCAAAATTCGCCCCCCACCACCCAAAATAACCGCTCCCCCAACCCCAGCTCCATGAAATTATCCACCCTCCACCACCCCAACAATATCTCTCCCCCCCCAAAAAAGTCCACATACAAATCCACCCCCTCACCCCCCCCATTACAATATCTGCTCCCCCCCCCACCACCCCACAAAAAACCCACCCACCCCCACCCTTTTACAAAACCACCCCCCCCAGCCCATATACAATATCCACCCCCACCAGCCCCTATACAATATCCACCCTCCACCAGCCCCTATACAATATCTGCCCTCCACCAGTCCCTATACAATATCCAACCTCCACCAGCCCACATACAATATCCACTCCCCCCACCAGCCCAAATACAAAATCCACCCCCAAACCCACCCCCATACAATAATCAACCCCACCACCCACATACAATATCCACCCCCCCACCACCCACATACAATATCCCCCCCCCCCCCCCCCCACCCACATACAGATCTGCTCCCCACCAGCCAACATACAATATCCACCTCCCCACCAGCCCAAATACAATATCCACCTCCCCCCACCACCCCACATACAATATCCACCTCTCCCACCAGCCCACATACAATAACCACCTCTCCCACCCCCCATACAATATCCACCCCCCACCACCCACAACAAATCTGCCCCCCACCACCCACAACAAACCACTCCCCCCACCACCCCCAATACAATATCCACCCCCCCCACCCACATACAAAACCCCCCCCCACCACCCACATACAATATCACCCCCCACCACCCACATAAAATATCCACCCACCCCCCACATACAATACCCTCCCCCCCCACCACCCACATACAATATCCACCCCCCACCAGCCCACATACAATATCCACCCCCCACCAGCCCACATACAATATCCACCCCCCCCACCACCCACATACAATATCCACCCCCCCCCCTCCAGGCCACATACAATATCCACCCCCCCCAGCCCACAACAATATCCCCCCCCCACCACCCAAAACAATACCCCCTCCCACCACCCACAAACAATTCCCCTCCCCCCCCACCCACATACAATCTCTCCCCCACCAGCCCACATACAATATCCACCTCTCCCCCCCAGCCCACATACAATATCCACCTCTCCCACCAGCCCACATACAATATCCACCTCTCCCACCCCCCCATACAATATCCACTCCCCCCACCAGCCCACATACAATATCTGCTCCCCCACCAGCCCACATACAATATTTTCTCCCCCACCAGCCCACATACAATCTACTAGTAGCCGGCAAGAGCGGTGTGATGTCATCACGCCGCATACCCCGAACTGCTGCACCTGTCATCTCCTAAGCCTGAAGCCTAGGGCCTAAATCCTGGGCTTCTGGCGATAGGAGATAATATAACATCACTGTATCACACCTCCTGTGCCGCTTACAGCTGTGAGTCAGTGTGTGGTGCAGAGAGTGGGAAAAACTACGGTTCCTTTTAAAACCACTGAAAATAGAGGGGTTTCGGGCCTGCACAGCGACGTCCCACCCGGACCTCCCTCTGACGGAGCTTTGGGCCCAGTGGGGGTTTCACCGACTTCCAGGTGGGCCCCGCCCGACGAAAATAATAATCTTTACTAAATCCTTAGCCTGTACTGGGTCAATTTGTAACAGAAATCCTGCCACATGTGGTTTTGATGGCCACATAACAGGATAACACTCTGAATGGCAAAAATAAGACTGATGCGACACAGCTTAAGTATGGTGACAGTGAGAGGAGTACCTACCATCCCGCCGCCATTATCTGTGGAGTCTGTGAGGACAGGCGCGTGGGAGTGAGGGGGCGCAGCAGCAGTGTTTATGTGAAATATATGCAGCAATCTATGAGTGAGAGAGGAGGGGGCATGTGAGGCATGTAAATCGGGAAGCTGCAGGATTGGAGAGTCTGCAGTCAGTGATGGGGGGTGTGTTCCCCCCTTTAATTAAGGGGCCCTAAACACTATGGGAAAATCAGCAATAGTAACAAAAAATGTATTGGAAAAATGCACAAAAGTTTTTTTCGAACCTAAATTTCCTGTGATTCTGCCATAGTATTTGTAAGGATATTGTAAAAGAGGTATCTCCCTGTGTTCACACGGCGTAATTGCGGGATGTACAGTACGCCCCACAATTACACCGGATGTTCGGAAGTCGCGCTGGTCGTCGTCTACTCCTGCACCGGGGGGGCGGTTTTTGGGGCACCCGCGTCCCATAACATGCATTAAGGGGCACAAAAAAGCGCCCGTAAAGTGACATGCCCCATACCCCCCGTGGCAATACGACGATGTGCGGCGGGAAGGAGGCGAAAAACCATAGTTCCATAAACGGGGGTTACCGTAATTTTGGGGGGGCATTTACTCAAATTAGAGCCAGTACGCTGCGAAATACGCGGCGAAAGCACCCCAAAATAACCGGTGAAGATACCTTTTTTAGTCACACCAAATTAAAACAGTACAACAATTTTACACATGACCTGGTCAGTACCGAGCAGGGGGAAGGAAATAAGGAAGCTGTCTCATTTAAACTCACTCCACTGTGCCCTGGGCTCAGCAATATACTTGCTACACTGACCTGGGTTTTTTTTCTCACTCTCCGCTCACCCCATGTAAACCGGGGTGCTCCCTTGATTCGCACCCACAAAGCATTCTCTATTTTAGCCCGCCCATCAATAAGGTATCTCACAAAATAGGCACCCCCAACATTTTTGTAAATATTTAATTATAATTTTTTTGTACAACACGAGGATAGACCCTTTGAACAAGTAAAACGTCAGTTTTAGCTGTTTTAACAGTAAAAATCTGGGGGTCCCTCAAAAAACTCAACACCAATCATCAATGCTAAACCCCTGCAAAAAAAGTGGTACCCCCTAATAAAATGACAAATTTCCCTTTTATCTCCCCGGTGTCATGTGACTTTTCAGTTTACAAGGTCTCAGGGGTAATGGGAGAAGTGTTAAATTTTGGGGTTATCACTCTTAGGGGAAAGTTCACCGGTGGGAATTTTTTGCCGGGCGAATTACCCCCGCAATTACGCCGTGTGACCGGGGCGGGGCGGAGGGGGGACGAGCAGGGGGCCGGGCCTTTTTGCCGGCCCATAGACTTGAATTTGCTAGCGGCACATTTGCGGCTAGAAATTTTACATGTCAATTATCTCCCCCCCCGGCGGCTTCACCCGGGGGGGAAAGGGACGAATCCAAGTTTTCTATGGAACTGTGAACTCCGAAAAGAATGGGCCGTTTTCGCCCGTAAAAGCGCACCCGGCGCGAATTAAGGGCCGAAATACGGCCCATTTTAACCGTGTAACTGGGCCCTTTGGGGCCGTTTACCGGGACATGTAAATACCGGTCGGAAATCCCGACTGTAATTTTTACATTTTCAGGGCCCTCACCGGGGCAGGGGGGCGGCTTTTCTCTGCTTTGCGGGTTCAAGCCCTCCCCCCTTCGCAAAGGGCATGTTCATATCCCCCGAAAACCGGCGGAAGAAAGAACTATTTCCCTGTTTTTCGGACCACCCAGTCTGAAAAACCGCCTGCGAAAACCCGTGCATGGTACTGCTGCGCGATTTTCCATAAGGCCCAAAAAAAAAGTTTTCACCTTTGGGTTTGCGATTTTTTTCAAAACCCAAAAAAGGCTGAAAAAACCGGATGAAAACCCTCATGGGGGCAAACCCTTCACCATACTGGGCCCGGAATTCAACAGGGGACCTCATCGACCCAATGATTTAAAAAATTTTTATTTAAATCCCTTATTTGGAACTAATTTTTTAAAGAAAAACCCCTTTAATGAAATTTTTACATCCTTTATTTTTTTCCCTTTTAAATTTTGGGGGTTTTAGACACACTCGCTGTGATAACATTAGCGGGGTTTACAAGTGGCACAATTTCTTTACCTTTTTAACACCGCAGTAAACTGTCCTTTAAAAAGGGGTTTTGCGCTACAAAGAATAGCTTTCAAATTGTAGGAACACAAAAAAAAGACATTTTCCAAAATATTGCATTGTTCCCTTTTTCCCTAAAGAATCAAGTGAATTTTTTACCTCCGGCTATTTCAGTTCCCCCATAACTGACCGTAAACAATTCTCCCTGGGCTGTTTGTTCAATGAGATAACAGAGAGTGAGTCATCACACAGGTCAGCAGTGTCAGTCAGTGTCAGCACAGGACGTGCTGCCAGACAGTAAAAAGCTTGATTTATCTCAAGTAAACAGCTCTGTAATTAGGGCTTTTGTTTTGGGGATCAGATAAGAAGTCCTTAGAGTAGTTTGAGAAGCTAATCTAATCTAATTAGCATCTGAAAGCACGGAGCTTATGCTGTACAAGCACGGAGTTTATGCAAATTAGTCTGAACCAGGAAGTGACAGAGAATTTCTTTCATGCATTCTTTGAAACCCTGTGGGGAGACAACTCCTTTAACAATGTGGCAAAGTATTGCTCTTACGCCGCAACATGTGACCAAGGCTTAGGAGTTAGGACTGTACAGAATATTCATTGTTAGGCTATGTTCACACGGCTTATTTCGGGGCGTATTTACGTAAATACATCCCGAAATACGTTTCAAATACGTGTCACAAAGTGTGGCGCATATTACGCGTCGTAAATACATTCCCCATTCTTTACTATGGGGATTTACGTTGCGAAATACGCCTCAATAAGTGACAGGGGACTTAATTTTACAATCGTATTTACGGACGTATTTACGCTTGCAAATACGTCGCGAAAATACGCCTCGTGTGAACGACGAGGCGTATTTTACATTGGGATCAATACTAATCTAATTGTTCATTATTTGAAACATATTTCGGGACGTATTTGCGGACATAATTACGTCTGTAAATACGCCCCGAAATAAGCCATGTGAACATAGCCTTAGGCTATGTTCACACGGTTTATTTCGGGGCGTATTTATGGACGTATTTACGTCCGCAAATACGTCCCGAAATACGTTTCAAATACGTGTCACAAAGTGTGGCACGTATTTTGTGTCGTAAATACATTCCTCATTCTTTATTTTGGGGATTTACATTGCAAAATACGCCTCAATAAGTGACAGGGGATTTAATTTTACGATCGTATTTACGGACGTATTTACGCCCGCAAATACGTCACGGAAATACGCCTCGTGTGAATGACGAGGCGTATTTTACATTGAATCAATGCTAATCTAATTGTTCATTATTTGAAACGTATTTCAGGACGTATTTGCGGACGTAAATACTCCGTAGATACGTCCCGAAATAAGCCGTGTGTACATAGCCTAAGGCTATGTTCACACGACTTATTTCGGGGTGTATTTACAGACGTAATTACGTCCGCAATCACGTCCTGAAATACGTTTCAAATACGTGTCACAAAGTGTGGCACGTATTTCGCGTCGTAAATACAATCCCCATTCTTTACTATGGGGATTTATGTTGCGAAATACGCCTCAATAAGTGACAGGGGACTTAATTTTTCGATCGTATTTACGGACGTATTTACGCCCGCAAATACGTTGCGAAAATACGCCTCGTGTGAACGACGAGGCATATTTTACATTAGAATCAATGCTAATCTAATTGTTCATTATTTGAAACGTATTTCGGGACGTATTTGCGGACATAATTACGTCCGTAAATATTCCCCGAAATAAGCCGTGTGAACATAGCCTTAGACAGAAACAAAACGGGCCAGGTGTATGAAATGTGCTGCGTGAGTTTTCTGGTGACACAAAATGTCATTTGTGCCAAAACTGTCACACAGTCCAACATCATCAACACTTCTGTCTGTGCCAATTCTTAGGGGGGCATCGTGCTACATTCAGACGATCAGACACATTTATCAATGTTACTCAACAGAATGTGTCGCAAAAATAGTGCATCCAGGCCATTTTCAAAGTGGTGAGACTGAGACAAAATTGGTCTCAGACACTTTTTTGGCACATAAGTGGGTCTCATGACGCGACACATTCTTAAGGTGCTGTGAGAAACTCATGTGATACCAAAAA
>JAODAL010061481.1:0-20296 GCA_025379985.1 Phyllomedusa bahiana | reverse complement strand
CTTTTTTTTCCGTTTCTGTTCCCGTCCCTTCGCCTCCGTCCCTTGACCACAACCTTTTTGCCGCCTGTCCTGACCTTCCCCTTTCCCCGACTACGGCCTGCTTCACGTTTTTTGTACCACGAACACCTCGGCTCCCCCGCAACAAGTCACGAGGGGTGCGACCTGGTAGCAATCCGCCGCAGCAACCACCCGCTTTGCGGGGGGCTCTGGTAAAACCGGGACCTATTTTAGACCCCGTTCCCCGGGCGGGCTAACATCAACCTTGTGGTGGTCCATATCCTACCACACCCTAACAGTCAGCTCCGTTTTTACCCAAATGTTGGACACCCTTAAGTTTTGCTAAAGGAAAAAATCTATTTATGGGGGTTTTCAACCACCTAAACCCCACACAAACATCAAACAGGCAGGTCTTCCCCCCATCAAGCCCCCAAAATAGACCTTAATTGTTCACAAAAAGCAAAGTGGATGTCTGGAGACCCAACACCCCGGGAACGGGACTACACCTTTTTTTGTTTCGACGGGGAAAAAGCCAATGACCATCCTTCCGCCCCACCCCCAATTTAGCCTCTTCTGTAGCGCCTCAATCTAATATCTTACACCCGACCACGCCCCAACCACGTGAAATTGGGTTCCCACAAGAACAGACCCTTTTTCTTGGAAACAAACAGTCCACTCTCGATCTCTCTCCCACAGAGCTCACTATAACAAAATTTGCTCCCACATATCGACGAACCTACAACACCACAAAACCCAATAAGCACTTAATGTGTCTGAAGGGTCCCATCAAACACGGGACCAACGAAACGTAAAAAGGCCCACAATTTTGCAACCCCTTTCCGCTTTGCTCTGCTTGACCCCCAAACATAAAGCCCCCTTTGGAGGCCGACTTGAAGACAAAATGCAAACTCGAAAAGATACCCCCAAACTGGATCACAACCCCAAAGATACCGCCAAAAATGCGCGGGTCCTTCTTCCCTTGGGGGAAAACAAGCCGGGACGGAAATTTGGGCTCGGGGCTTTCCGAAAAAAGGGGTTTCCTTATTTTTTTCGTCTATTAAAAACCCCAAAACCCAGCTCACAACATAACAGGGATATTATTTAAAAAAGGTTTTTTTTAAACAGTTACCCCAACAAAATTGTACAATTTTACCCCCCCCTGGGACCCCCCCAAAAATTTGGGAAAATTTCACCACAAACCCCCTTAAAGGGAAAAACCCCTCTTCCCAGGGGCCCAACCCCCGTGTTGCCCCCCAAAACCCTCCCCCGCCTCCCCTTGGAGGAGCTTTTACGCTCAGGAAAACGGGGAAAGGGCTTTTTTCAGCCTTTTTCCCCCAGCAGGGAAGATTTCCGGGGCCCTGATGGGAACAGCACTTTTTTTTAAAAAACCCCTTTGGAGACTGCCCTGGCCCCACCCCCCCCTTTAAAAGGGCTTTTTCATGGTTTCTACTGGCCCCCCACTTTTAACCCCTTTCCTGAAAGCATTCATCACAGTGACCCCAAAAAAGTAGGGAAAATCCCCTTATGTAAATTTTTTAACAGACCCATCTCTCAATTTAAACCAACCGTTTGCTAAGCTTTTCGCTAAGCGATTGGGAAAATGCGGTTACCCCCTTGTTTTTTTTCTTTCATTCATCTATCGGGGTCGGCTTCGTTCCTCCCAGGGAGGCGAGAAAACAACACCTTGAAGATTTTCCCTCCTTCTAAAACATTTTTGGGCCCTTTCCAAAATTCCCTGTGTTTTTTTAACCCCTAACCCGGAAAAGGGGCTTTCGACAGATTTAAATTTGGGGCCTTTTAAAGGGGAGTTCGGGGGCAAATGGGACGGCTGGGCAATGTTGAAAAAGGAAAACTTGCCCTATATCAGCTCCCACAGGGGGCAAATCCGTTAAAACGGTTCCTCTCCCCTTTTTTCCCGATAACCAAGGGACACCAGAGGGGGATGCCCTCTCCCCCCCACTACTTTATATTTTTTTATGGAACCCCTAATCAAGCCCTAGGTTAAAACGACCCCTTCATGGAACCCAAACTTCCAAACCCAAAACATATTAAATGCTGGGGTTTTGGCAGACGACCTGTTTTCTATACCTCTCAAAATCCCTCTGCCCCCCCTCCCTTCCCCCCCCCCCCTGCGTTACCTTTCAAAAACAAAAAAAGCCCTTTTGGTTTGGGTTAAAAAGTTTGGCCGAAAACCAAAGTAAAAAATTCAAAAAGTGTTCCCAAGGGTCTAAATCTTCCCCGCCCACACCCTTAGATGTTTAAAAAAATCAGCTTCCCCCCTTTCCCCATGGTTTCAACCTCCTTTACTTCTTGGGTGTAAAAAAACCCGAATCCTGAGAAAATTTGCCCCCCCAATTTTTTCCCCCCCGCCACCCACAATTAGGCAAAAAAATTTTTTAAAGTTGGAAAAAAAGGGTTTCCTGGTCGGGGGGAATAAACAAAATCAAAGGGAACGTCCTCCCTCGTTTAAATTACCCTCTTTCCAAAGCTTTCCCTGTTCGGGCCCCCCAAAAAAAGTTTTTTTTTAAAGGGACGGTGCGCAAATTTTAAACAGAATTTGTTTTGGGCACAAAAACACCCCAGATTTTCTCACTCCGACACTTAAGACCCCCCCAAAAAAAAAAAAAAAAAGGTGGAGGAGGGCTTGCACTTCCTGATTTCTTCCACTCATACTATCTTGGCCTAGCCGTGCGTGCGACAATTGCGGACTCTTTCCACCACGCCCATTCTAAACTCTGGGTACACTTGAGACGTGATATACGGAGCACCCTCGGAGGCTTGACATGGCTGACGCCACAATTTATTATCAGAAGGCTCTTAAACATAGTTCCCTGGTGGCTCAAACATCAGTTTGATATGCAGAGCCTACCCTTCCAAGATGTCGTTGTTCAAACCAGGGGGTCCACTCGTCCCCATCATAGGTAATCCTGGGATTCCTGAACACCTATCGCTAGCTATCACCCGTCTGTTGGGCAGGGAGGATCCAATCACGGTCTTCGGCAGAGTGCTCTCCCAGACTCATTTAATCCTATCACAGTCTAGTATGGTGGACACACATCGTATGCCTTTTCGAGAGATTGAGCTTACTTTACCATATTTGCAAGCTTCTATTCTACCAATAAAACCGCATTTTAGATTTCCATAGCAGCATAGACATTCGAAAAGTGGTGTCTGCAAGTGTCTTTAGGGTAGGCGCTCGCTCTCGAGAATATATGGGCTTTTAATCTCCACGGACAGGGATAAGCTCCCTTTCCAGAAGGCATGGGAGACAGACATGAGACGAGAACTCACGCTGGAAGAATGGGAAAAGGCCTTCTTCCTAACCCACAAGTCCTCCATTTCTACCCGGCACAGGAACTAAACTATAAATTAAATTGACACGTTTGTATTCAGGGTCCACAAGCTCTCCTGCACTCCATCAATCCGGCGACGTCGAATCATAAGTTGGCGCTGCAAAACACACATAGGAACATTTCACACATTGGTGGAGCATGCCCTTTTCTCCAACCCTTTGGAGGAGTGTCACCTTGCCTATACATGATATCAAGAGTTTTAGATCAGAAATCACCGCGCCTCTTTGTTTCTCTTTGAATCCCTATGCCCACTCATTTCCCTCAAAAACACACCTATTGCGGTTCTTTGATTTTGGCTGGCAAAATTGGTAGATTACACCCCGTTTATGGCTATCTACTTCCAGACCGTCATTTCTTCATGGATTTCGGGAAATTCAACAGACGGCATACGAATGGAGGAGTTTTATGCTGACTCCAACTCCCTAGCTATGAAACACTTGCAGACTTGGGACGAGTGGTTTGTCTTCTGCCGTACGGACCGGTACCGCTTTGCCGGTTGTGATTCACCAGTAGGTGTATATGCCAGTTAACCGTTTGTGGTCTGGGAGCGGACTACGGGGGCGGGCGGAGGTTGTCCGGAGATTCTCTTTCTCTTTTTTCTCTTTGTTTTGTCTTGATTGCTTGTCCTTTCTTTTTCCTGATGTTCATATATCAGGATGCATGGGTCAGCAGACATTAGTAACAGTTTCTGACCCGGCGATACAAAACGGGTCTTACGAGATCTTCATATGTATGGGGGGGAACAAGCAACTACAGGCTTTTCATTAGCTTACACTAGTGTTACTTGCTTGCAATCGTTATGATAATGCTCTGCTCTTATTATTTGTTTGGTCATAACCTTATCTTCAGCCAAGGATGAATATGCTTTTACTATCTGACAGCTATCTTATACTATGTAAACTCGAGTATAGCTTAATTTACGCACTACTGGATTGTCTCCTGATACTGACTGTAATTGTTTATCTCTCAATAAAATCTTCCTGTTGGAATTTGAAAAAAAAATAAAAATGAAAAAGTCTTCAATTACTTGTCCATACACGTTGCAAGATAATTTTTGTTGTGAAAAAAACGCTTTAAGTCACTTTCTACATACTGCTTAATATGGAAGTTGTGGCCATACAAGAACTGGGCGTGGCCATGAGGCAACACACTGCCAAAAATGCACCAAAATTCTGGTGTAGAAAGCTAAGAGTTTACGCTGTGTAACTTTTAGACAGTGATCGTAAATGTACCTGGTATATGCAGGTAATTTCTTAACATATCTGTCCTCCTATCTTCATGTTGTTTGCTTTTTGTCATGTATTTATTATTATTTCATACATTCTTACATATGTCTTAACATTACACTGTTCACCTGAATGTCTTGTAGAACACTATTTGAGAATCAGCATGTGAGGTAAGGTTTGCCAATCTTGTGTCTAATGTTTACTGGCAAATAATGGAATGCACAAAAAGTAATCACAGTGAACTAAATAAAAAAGACATCAACTGTCTTAGTAGATTTTTCCTTTGGTCTGTTTTTTTCTTTTAACCAGAATATTTTTAAGTTATGAATGCATGTACGCAGGCAAATAATAACCTTATCTAATGAAAAGCAGACATTTAATAATGATTTTCATTTTATTTACTTACAAAAACTAGAACAGCAAGTTCATGGTTCTACAAAAGAGTTCTCAAAATTAAATCTCTTTTCAAAAACAGAAAAGACATAATTTGTTATGTGTAGTTTATGATGGTGTTGTTATTAGTTTTTTGACAGGGCTGTTGAAGAAGAAGCTTAAATATGGTACAACGCAAAGTCCTGCCAGAGAAAACCCTTTCTGTTAGAAAGTATACATATATCACCTATGACTGACCTAGAAACCAGAGGGCCCCTGTATATGGGTATATTAGTCTTTTAAAGTTCTGAAACTGTAATGTATTGTGCATCAGTTTTACAAAACACTCATTAAAGGGGTTTTCCTATCTAAGATATTGATGACATATCTATATGATATGCCATCAATGTGTGAAAAGTGCAGGTTCCACATTGAAAAGTTTCTGTTCAGAATGGAAAGCAGGTTGCTCTTGTACACTGCTCACAATTGTGTTCTGTGGGAGTACTGAGTACATCCAAACACACCACTCCCCTGTACTCAGAACTCCCATAGAAAATAATGGAGAGTAGTGCGTAAGTGTAACTGACTCTCTGTTCTGACTGGAGATTTTCAGAGGCCCATTTCCAAGATAGGTGTGGGTCCCAGAGATTGGATCCACACCCAGGCACAGACCTTTCCACTGGGGAGTCGATGGATCCACCGGTGGGCCTGAGCTCTTGTGGCCGCCGCTAACTGGTGCCCGGCCGCAGCATCCTGTCTCGAACGCCCGTGACCTGTGTCCCGAGCGTTCAGAAACCGGGCCTGGGAGTTGAGAGCTAAAGTCCTTGATTCCCGGGTCTGTGCGGTGTCAGTGGAGCAGAGCGCCGACGATGCTCCGTTCCACTCATCATCCTAGTAGGCCTAAGGTCTTAGGCCTTAAGCCAGCCTTAAGCCTGCCAGGCGCCGGCCTCTAGTGGTGATGTAGGCGGTCACGTTCGGGAGAAGGAGAAAGGTGAGAAGTTATTTTTTAATTATTATTTTATGAGAAATGTGGACCTGACTACTTGCTACCTATGTAAACGGGGCCCTAACTGCCTGCTGCCTATGTAAAAGGGGTTCTAACTACCTGCAGCCCATCTAAAGAGGGCCCTAACTACCTGCTGCCTATGTAAAAGGGGCCCTAACTACCTGCGGCCTATGTAAAGGGGGCCCTAACTACCTGCAATTTATGTAAAGTGGGCCCTAACTACCTACTACCTATGTAAAGGGGGTCATAGCTACCTGCAGCCAATGTAAAAGGAGTCTTAACTACCTGCAGCCTATCTAAGGGAGGCCCTAACTACCTCCTGCCTATGTAAAAGGGGCCCTAACTACCTGCAGCCTATCTAAGGGGGGCCCTAACTACCTGCTGCCTATGTAAAGGGGTCCCTAACTACCATCTGCCTATCTAAAGGGGGCCCGAACTACCTGCAGCCTACCTAAAGGGGGCCCTAACTAACTGCAGCCTACCTTAAGGGGGCCCAAACTACCTGCAACCTACCTAAAGAGGGTCCTAGCTACCTGCCGGCCTATCTAAAGAGGGCCCTAAGTACCTGCAGCTTACCTAAAGGGGGCCCTAACTATATGCAGCCTACCTAAAAGTTGTCCTTACTACCTACAGCCTACCTGACTGGGGCCCTAACTATCTACAGCCTATCTAAAGTGGGCCTTAACTACCTGCAGCCTACCTGAATGGGGCCCTAACTACCTCCAGCCTACTTGACTGGGGCCCTAACTACCTGCAGCTTATGTAACTGAGGCCCTATCTACCTACAGCTTACCTAACTGGGGGCCACCACCTACCTTCAGCCTAACTAGCTGAGAGCCACCAACACTTGCATACAGCCTAACTAACTCGGACTCACCAACCCCTACCTAGAGCGTACATATCTGAGGCAAAAAAACAAGGTCCTGCAAATGTCAAAATGCCGCCAGAGTTTAGACGACATTTTGACATTTGCTGTGTAGACGCAGCCTTAAATCTTTCTTTCCTATGTACAGAATCACTCAGAAAGATTGGTGCCTGTGGTGCCTTTTTTTATTTTTCCATTGACATAGACATCTGAGAGGGTGCTTTTTGTGAGACAAGATGTCCTTTTTTATTGGTGACATTGAGCATACCATGGACTGTACTGAAAAAGAGAAAAAAAATTCTAAGTGGAATGAAATGTGAAAAGACATAATTGCGCTATGTTTGTGAGGGTTTTGTTATTACAATGTTTACTCTTTGGTGTAACTGATGTGTTGATACGATTCTGGCAATACCAAATATGTAGGGTTTTTGTGAGGCTATATTCACACGACGTACAGTACGCGCTGCAATACACCAGGTGATTTGGAGGTCTGCGCTGATCAGCGCGTTTACTCCGAAGGGCACGAGGGGGGGAGAGGCATGAGGTGGTGTGGAGGGGGCAGCAACAATAGTAGGGCACAGAGTGGCACAGTCACACAGTGTGGAGGTGGCGGCAGCAACAGCAGCAGCAGCATGAGGTCAGACAGTGGCACAAAAACAAATTCTGAAGGTGACAGCAACAATAGTAGGGCACAGAGTGGCACAGTCACACAGTGTGCTGGTGATGGCAGCAACAGCAGCAGCAGCATGAGGTCGGAGAGTGGAACAATGACAAATCCTGGAGATGGCAGCAACATGAGTAGGCCACAGATTGGCACAATGACAGCGTTGAGGCAGCATCAGAAGTCTACATCATGGCCTAGTGAAGAGTGGGGAGGTGGGTGGCAATCAGTCCCGGTAAAGATGTGGTGGTAGATGCGAGCAGTGGGCAGCAGTTGTGTGGCTATCAGGCGGGTGGGTGGCAGGTAGCCGAAGAATCCAGACTCATTTCTCAAACGTTTTTGTGAGGCCTCATGGCTGATCAATCTGATGCCATAAGGCTTTGGTGTGTGGAAAATCTTGGCAATGTCCTCACACCTGATTCATCTTGACAAAGGTCAGTCTCTCCACATTTCGGGTGCACAAGCGAGTTCTCCACACTGAACACCCACTCTAATGCCACACTACTGGCCGGGCAGGACAGCTTCTCCAGCGCAAACTCGGCAAGTTGTGGCCACGCATCCAGTTCGGCTGCCAGTAGGCCAGTGGATCTTCTAGTAGGTGGCAGAGTTGTGTCCAGTAGGCCGCCACCTGCTGGTTCAGGGTCTGTTCCAGGTCCTGCTGCTGCTGATGATGAGTACCCTCCTCACTAGGCGGCTGTAGGAAGCTGCTCATCAACAACTCCAGACTTAGGCTGCTGCTGATGGAGCTGGTACTGCTCCTACCCCCTCACCCCCCCCCCCCACAGCTGCCATGGCATTGGTAAGTGAGCGATGAGGAACCACCCGGGTCGGCCCTGAGAGGATAGACGATGCGCAGATAGGCAGCACCAACTGCTACATGGATTTCTTTTTGTATTGAGTCTTAGCGGGTGAAAAAAAGGCCTTTTTGGAACGGTCCGAGGGTCCATGAAGGTGGAGAACAGAAGTCATCCTTTCCCCGGATGGTGATATTGGGGCTGTCACTAGCCAGAAAATCCGCATGCAGGGGGCCCTTTGGGAAAATTGTGAGTTTGAGGGACCCCTGCCTCCATTCACTGTTACTGCCACGTTTGTCTGGGTATCGCCTCGTCTTCCTCATCTCCCTCTACTTCCTCGGCTGCTCCTGCTTCCTTCCGTCCCCTGAGTAGAAAAAACCTCATTTTCCCGCCCTGCTTGTGCCCAATGTCCTTTCCTTCTCCTTTTTCAGCCCCCCCCGGTTTTCATGTTCCCCAAAAAGGGTGGTCTCCCCATCCCCGTTTGGCTCCCGCCTCGCACTGCTGCCACCCTGCATCCGACAACTACTGATTGCTGTCTGCGCCATCCTGACGGCAACGGCGCTTCTTTCCTGATGATGATGAAACCCTTTTGCTTCACCAGGCCCCCAAGTGCGTAGCTAAATTGTATAATTAGTGTTTGCCGTATGTGTTCCTAATGGTCTAGTATGCAGACCTGACCTCCCACAAAAACCTCTCATGCCACTCTCAATCACTACTTGCCCCTACTGCAAGAAGCAGGGGGTTGCCCCCCCCCTTTTGCTCCGTAATGTGACTGTCCTAATAATCGCCTCCTGTTTTGGGCGCAAACCCAGACCTCATAGTAGTTCTCTGGCTGAGGGGGAAATGAATGAGACAGAAGCGGGTTGAGGACAGGTGGGGCCCTGACCTGTCCGGTCCCTGCCAATAAGGGTTGGTTGGAACCCAGTTTTTGGCGGGGTTGTCAATGTCATCTGGGGCAAGGGATGAAATAGTAAACCCAATCAAGAATATTGGTTGGGGTCAAACACGGCCGTTAAAGACACGGTAGCTTGGGTCACCCGGGACCCTGCTGCGACGTCCCCCTTAAAGTCTGTGACCGTGTGCTCCAGGAACATTTTTTGCCCCTGACCTTGCGTTGAAGGGCTACCACCTCTCTGACTACTGTTTGATAAAAAAATTTACATACAAAAATTTTAATGAAGATGTCTTGATATGATAATACACACGTTTTGACTCAAATTCCCCAAAACAAGGGTTAGATTAACCATTGGGTATAAAAAACCCTTACAGAAAGAACCAGATGGAATTAGGCGTATAGGAGCAGAAACACACATCCGTATTTGACTAAAATTTACCCCAAACAAGAGGATAAGTTAACCCTTGTAAAAATAAATCCCCTACAAAATGAATGAGATGGAATTTCAGGCGTGTATGGGGCAAAAAACACCCCCCTGGATTTAGGGAGAATACCCCCAAAAAACTAAAAAAAAACAAATAAAAAATGTGGTTAGGAACGGTGTGTTATGATTAAAATTGTTAAGGTCTTTCCCCCAAAGTAGTAAAAAAGGGGTTTGTTTTGCGGGTGAAAAATTAGTGGGCACAGATAGATGCTTGTGGCAGGAGACAAAAGAAAAGTGTCAGAATTTAACATGGCGTCCGTATTTATGGGCTGTGATTTACAAAGCTCGCTGGTTGTGTTTGGCTTCTGTTGCAATGTCATTGAGGGCTTCCCCTTCTTCCTCGCATAGTTCTCTGCCCCATGTCATGCCATGTGCTTGTGGCTATTTTAGAAAAAAAGACGATTCGTTCCCGCGAAGTTTCATGAACTACGCTTTCGTGCAGAATTGAATTTTTCCTGAAATTCTAAACCAATTCCACTTCATTAGAATCGATTCGCCCATCTCTAGTTGGCTTATTTTGTGCTACTAATTGCGGCAAAATTATAATTCAGGGCACACTAAGTCATGTCCCCTTTTAAAAACCCAAAAACCCCTTTCCCTTCAGGCCCCCCCTTTTGTCAGATGTACACTGTGTGCCATTGCTTTTCCCAACTTTCTCTTCAGGTGTAAGCAGTGCCGCTGCAGAGGGCAGCAGCCATCGCGACGAGCTGCTCCTTTTTAGAGTTGGATTAGGAACTGCAGGCACAGTGAAAGGTCCACTGCGACTGGACTCTCCATGTTTCTGTGTTGCTACAGGCAACATCTGAAGGACAGTGTAGGTGGCTCAAGTATTGTCCTGACTCCTGATGTTGCCAGTCTAACGAGGAGTCGGCCCATCATGACGCCTGCGGCACACCACAGCAGCCGCTGCTCAACTATTAAATGATGGCAGAAGCAGCCTCTGACTGCCACAAAAAAAAAGTTTTTGGCCCTGCACTTTTTTGCCCAGGCATCTACAGTACACTGAAGAGCACTGGCTGCCTGGCTCTGCCTCCCCAGTCGTCCAGCCCCACCCCCAGCAGGCAGAACTCTGATGCACTTGGCACACATTTTTGCCCAGAGAAATTTTGTCCCTGTGGGTCCCCTTCCCCTGAAAAAGGGTTTTGGTAAGTAGATTTATTGCTTTTATTGGGGGGGGTTGTCACTTCCTAGGCCTTGCCTGCTGACTACCTCCACCCGGGGGTTTGCTTTTTTTTCTACCTACTTAGGGCCTAGCCTGCTTAACTACCCACATGGTGCCGTGCCTGACTACCTACCCATCTTTGGCCATGTCTACCTAACTACCCACCTGTTGCCATGCCTGCCTATCTATCCATCTGGGACTTGGCTACCTACCCAGCTGGTGCCAAGATTAAATTTCAATTTGGGGGCCCTGCTTGCCTACCACTTATGGAAACCTGCCTGTTATTACCCACCCGAGGGCCCACCCCGCCTAATACCCTCTGTGGCTGCCCGCCCATCGCCTGGGGCTTAGCCTACCTACCTACTCACCTGGAGCCTAGTCAGCCTAACAACCCACCTTGGGCAGTGCCTAACTACCTACTCACCTGGGATCATGCCTGCCTACCTTCCCAACCTGTGGCCGTGCCTGCCTAGCTACTCACCTGGAGTTTAGCCTGTCTAAATATCCACATGGGGAGTAGCCTGCCTACCTACCACCTGGGCCATGCCTGACTAAGTACCCACCTTGGGCCCTGCCTGCCTACCCACCCACTTGGGGCCTTGCCTGCCTATCTACCTTTTTTGGGCCTTGCCTGCCTGCTAACCTTTCTTGGGCCTTGTCTATCTATCAGGTAACTTTCAGTGCTTAAGCTCCCTCTTGGTCACTCAGGCTAAATCTGTCCAAACACTTTAGATAGTTGTCAACCAAAGGCCGAGTAACGTTTCTATATTTTTACAGGTTTCGTCTTTGGGTTTTCAAAACCCCTTTGGATTTTTACGGATTCGTTGGACTACTTCGGACCAGCATTGGTCCTTTTTTAATAGAATGGTCAATGAGTGATGTTTTTGGGGAGTATTTATTTGAATAAAGTGTTTTTGTGTTGTTTGGGTGTTTATCTCTTTTAATTACTCCAGTGTTAGTAAAAGAGGTGTCTGACATAACTAACACTCAGGCTTGCTGTCAGCCAGTTGTGTTGACACTGACACTGACACTAACCTTGTGAAACTATCACCTCAGTACCCAACACCCCAGGGGTACTAGGAAAAGCCATGATATTATCTTAAGCAGACCATCTAATGTCATGGTCTACTTCTGGGGCTGCTTCTGGCTGATATTTTTAGGATGGGAAAGGACCAGAATCAATGAACCTCCCCATCATGATAGTATCAGGCTGCTGCTGCTGTCAGTTTTACCTTGACCGGTTGTAAAAAAACAGGGGACAAAACATAATTTTTTCCTTATTTATTTATTTGAAAATGATTGATAAATAATAATAAGAAAACAGCAACATGAGCACCCCTCTTTTTTTTCATAACCAGCCAAAGTAAAACCGGCAGCTGCGGACTGATATTATCAGAATGCGGAGGTCCATGGTTACTAGTCCCTTCCCATCCTAAAAATATCAGCCCGCAGTTGCCCATGAGCAGAGCATCACATTAAAGGGTCTGCTTCAAATGGTATCCTGGCTCTGCTTAATATCCCTGGTGCAATGGGTACTGGGGTAGTAGTGACATGGGATCAGCGTCAGCCTTGGGTTGACAAAAAAATACAGCTGGCTGACACCAAGCCCAAGAAATAGTAATAGAGAGGCGTCTGTAAAACACCTCTTTTACTAACACTGGAGTAATAAAAAAAAGTGCTAAAAAGACACCTAAACACCACAAAAATAATGTCATTCATTGATCATTTTATTAAAGAAATGGATTCAGTGCTGGTCCAATTTACCAAATCCATTGATTACCCCAAGATTCTGAAGCATTTCAAAAAGGGGAAAAACCGTTGAAAAAAAAAAAACTACAAAAAAAAAATGACAGCATGGGAAATTTAAAATTTCCCTCCCCTTTGCACCCCTTGAAGAACAGGGTTGCTGCTTTCTTCGGCGGGGCAGAGTTCAGATCATACACTATGATTTGGGGGGTACAGCTGCAACACAATTTCCAGGAGATTGTTTCACTGTCCCCCCAACCAGAATATTGTGCCTGTAAGCTGACCTTACCACCTTTCTGTCCCCCACTTCCCCAATGTAAATGGGCCTAGAGCTAGCATAAAATACAAGCTACACCTATCATCCTATAACCATCCAACCCCACCTATCACCCCCAAGGTAGCAAAGGCAGATATAGGGAGGTGGTGGAAAATTGAGAATTCCAAGATATTTGTTATATATATTATTTTATTCAGGGGTGAGCTGTGGCCAGAAAAAGTCATCATGGCAGTCTGGGCTGGATGGATAAAAAAAGGGAAAGAGAACAACTCATCAGAAAAGAGAACGACTCATCAGAAAAGATGTCTGCTGTAAATCCCTGGATGTCCCAGGGGTTGTTTTGCTTCTGTGTTTGACAAGTGCTGTAGTCACTGTCCACTGTCATGTGATGGTGACCTGAGCTGGTGTCTGACCACTATGTGGTCTCTATATGGAGTTATTGTAGGTTATAGAGGCACTTGTACAGTGGCAGAATACATTTGTCCCTGATTGTAAAAATTAGTGCACACTGGTGCATAACCCTGTAATTATAGGTTTCTTTGCACCACTTTTATTTTCTTGCTTGTGTTTATAGTGTTATTTTAGAAAGTGCCGATGTGTGTGGCTAAGGGAAAATTTGGAGGGGGATATTGTATGGGGGATAGTAGTGGTTTTGTGCGTGCGTTTTAGTCCAAGTTCTGCCTTGATTTATGATGTTACAAGTAAATATAGATAATATCTTTTCTTCAAAAATAGATTTCAAGATGCCAGACTATCTTAGAAATGAGCTTTCCAGCCCTACCTCTGATCAAACAGAATTGCTTAAGGGTGAAGTGAAGGAACTGCAGGCTTTTACAAATGGAAAAATACCTCAAATGGATGGGGACACCACTCATTTCTAGAAAATGTTCTCATATCTGGTACAGTATCTCCTCCACTTTTGATACCACAGAATCTACCTCGCTGGGTAGCTTCTTCCTACCTCAGGCCCTCCTTGCTCATATCTCTGTTTTGACCAAACCTGGTAAAGATTCCTTACTATGATTTTATTTACAAATGCAAATATGTAATTATGTGAGAAAAAGATTGCTCTATGTCTTCAACCTTTCCTTCCATCTATCATACTGTCACGGATTCCCCTGCGACCCTCGCCCCGGGTCGCAGGTGAATCCATGCCCCGATGCCGAGCGGTGCCCCGTCCCGCATGTCGGGTCGTTGGTCCTCTCGCTCCCCTGCCGGTGCCCAAGTCCACTTACCCAGCCATGCTCCTGCCCCGTTCGTCTCTGTCCCTCGGCGTGCGCAGTCCCGCTCCCTAGGGCACGCGCCGGCAGTGTTAGATTTAAAGGGCCAGTGCACCAGTAATTGGCTATTGCCGGGCACGGCCCCTATTTAAGCCTGCCTCTTCCTAGCAGCCTTGCCGAATCTTAGTGCCCCTTTCCTATTTAGAAAGCGTTTTCCCGTGCCTTGTCTTGATTACCGTGTACCGAATCCTCTTGCCTACGTTTATTGACCACGAATCTCTGCCGCCTGCCCCCGACTGCGAGCTTACCTGATGAATCTGTACCTCGCCTACCCTTGGCCGCCACCGCAAGCAAGTTCCTGGTAGATTCCCGCCACAGAAAGTCCATCCCGCTTTACGGCGGGCTCTGGTGAAAACCGGGACCTATTTAGATTCCGCTCCCTGGTGTGGGCTTCCACCATCGCTTGCGGTAGTCCAGCGGATCCACCACCGCAGACCGTTACAGTAAGATCCGGCCATGGATCCCGCCAAAAGGTGCCACTGCCCAGTGTGTGGCGGCCCTAACGACCATTGTTGCCCAGAAATTCATGGAAAACTGGGCCAACAGGCGCAACAACTGAACCAGTTGTCCACCATGATGCAGCAACTCGTCACCGCCCAGCAGCAACCTACATCATCTCCCATGGTTGGTCCAGCTTCGGCGGTTCCTCTGGCCCCGGGGGGCCCCAAGCTCTGGCTGTCCCTCCCGTCCAAGTTCGACGGAGACCTGAAACTCTGCAGGGGGTTCATCACCCAATGTTCTATGTACGTGGAGCTGATGGCCGATCAGTTCCTGTCCGAACGTGCAATAGTGACAGTCGTGGTTCGTCTGCTCTCCGGGCAGGCCCTGGTAAGAGCCACACCTCTGTGGGACGGGAAAACGATCCAGTAATGGCTGACCTGCAGTCTTTCCTCAGGAATTCCGAAAACTGTTTGAGGAAACCAGCACGTGCATCCTCCGCCGAGACAGCCCTCCTAAACCTGCCCAGGGGAGTTGTCCGTAGGAGACTAAGCGGTGCAATTCCGCACCTTAGCCTTCAGAACCTTTGGAACGAGGCCGCTCTGTGTCCCACCTTTCAGAAGGGGCTCTCAGTCGAGTTTAAAAATGGGGTTGGCCGCCAGAGACATCCATCGTCCCTCAGCCCACTGAATCCGGTTGGCCACCCGCATCGATGTGCGCTTCACCTAAAGGGAAGAAGCATTTCGGCAAGAGCATGAGTTGGCTCAACCTTGCCGGTTTCCACGCCTGGCACCGGTGTTCCAGAGGCCTCCTGTGCAACAGTCGCCAGCACCCGCTGAGGAGCCCATGCAGATTTACCGGGCTCACCTCACTGAGCAGGAGTTGGCCCAGCATCGGCAAAAGAACCTGTGCGTTTACTGTGGCAGCCCAGAGCACTTCCGGAGGAATTGTCCCCAACGTCCCAAGCATGCGGGAAACTCCCGCACCTAGGTTCTGTGGGAGAGACGTTCCTAGGTGCAAATTCCTCCTCTCCACGCCTGATGATGACGGTACAGGTCGTGACTGATGTTGGATTCTCGTTTCGAGTCTCGGCGTTCCTGGATTCAGGCTCAGCCGGGAACTTTATCCACCGGTCTCTAGTGATGCAGTATAGTCTCCCGGTGGTCCGCCTGGAAAAAACGCTGGTGATTTCCTCGGTCAGCGGGTAGCTGCTTAGCGACACCATACAAACCACTGTCTCTTCACGTAGGGCCCCTATATAAGGAAAAAATCTCCTTCTACATGTTGCCTCGCTCCTCTTTGGCGGTCCTCCTTGGGCTTCCATGGCTACGGCTCCACTCTCCTACGCTGGACTGGACGACTGGTGAAGTAACTCGTTAGGGTCCTAGTTGCTTGAGTCTCTGTCTGGTGGCACCTCGCCCGGTGCTTCCCTGCTCTCGCACGACCCTCCGAGCCGTTGCCTGGTCTACCAGCTGAATATTTGGAGTTGGCCGATGTGTTCTTGGAAAAACAAGCAGAAATCCTCCCACCACATCGCCCCTATGACTGTCCTATTGATCTGATGCCAGGTACCAGTCCTCCACGAGGTCGAGTCTACCCCTTGTCCGTTCCGGAGACGCAGGCCATGTCCGAATATATTCAGGAAAATCTACAAAAGGGGTTCATTCGGAAATCCTCCTCTCCCGCGGGAGCAGGGTTCTTCTTCGTAGAAAAGAAGGATGGTTCCTTACGGTCCTGCATCGATTATCGGGGCCTGAACAAGATCACGGTGAAGAATAGATATCTGCTGCCATTGATCACAGAACTCTTTGACCGCCTACGAGGAGCTAAGGTCTTTACCAAGCTGGATCTGAGGGGGGCCTACAACTTGGTTCGTATCCGCAAGGGCGATGAATGGAAGACGGCGTTCAACACCCGGGACGGGCACTTCGAGTACCTGGTCATACCATTCGGTCTGTGTAATGCACCTGCCGTCTTCCAAGAGCTCGTGAACGACATCTTCAGAGATCTCCTCTACACCTGTGTCGTGGTCTACCTGGACGACATTTTGGTGTTCTCTCCCGATCTCGAAACCCACTGCAGCCATGTCCGTCAGGTATTGAGGCGTCTCCAAGCTAACCACCTGTATGACAAGCTGGGGAAGCGCCTCTTCCATCAAGCCAGCCTTCCATTTCTGGGATATATCATCTCTGATCAAGGCTTACGGATGGATCCAGCGAACCGGTCGGCCGTGGTGCAGTGGCCACGCCCAGTCGGCCTGCGAGCCATACAGCAATTCCTGGGGTTCTGCAACTATTACCGTTAATTCATTCCACACTTCTCCACGCTAGTGGCTCCTATAGTGGCTCTCACGAAAAAACACACTAACCCTCGTAGCTGGCCCTCCGAAGCCGAGGAGGCATTCTCTGAGCTCAAGACTGCTTTTGCCACTGCACCTGTTCTCTCGCGGCCAAACCCCGCAAAATCCTTCTCACTGGAAGTTGATGCCTCATCAGTGGGAGCCGGAGCAGTTATCACGCAAAAAGAACCCACGGGCAAGATGGTCACATGTGGCTTCTTTTCCAAGACGTTTTCGCTGGCTGAGAGGAACTACACTATTGGCGGCCGGGAGCTATTAGCCATCAAACTGGCTTTGGAGGAATGGCGTTATCTGCTGGAAGGCGCTCGCCATCCCATCTGTATCTACTCGGATCACAAAAACCTCCAGTATCTCCAGATGGCTCAGCGACTTAACCCACGCCAGGCTAGCTGGTCGCTCTTTTTCTCCCGATTCGACTTCCAGATCCATTTCCGGCCCGCGGAAAAGAACGTGAAAGCTGATGCTCTCTCTGGTGCCGCCGATGTGGTGGGTGAAGAAATTACTCCTGAGCACATAATTCCCCCAGAACGTCTTATCTCTGCAGCTCCGGTTAACCTCCGGAAGATTCCCCTCGGGGAAGACATGCGTAAGCCCTGCGCTCCGCAGACGTATCCCGAAATGGGGACATTGCTCTTTGGTGGCCGGTCACCCCGGCGCTCGTAAAACATTCCTCCTGATATCTCGGTTCTATTGGTGGCCAGACCTCGTTAAAGATGTCAGGAACTTCGTTGAGTCCTGAACCTCCTGTGCCTGCAACAAGACACCTCGTCACAAGCCGGCAGGCCTACTACATCCACTACCCATCCCTTCTCAACCATGGTCTCACATAGCAATGGACTTTGTAACCGATCTTCCTCCTTCGGCTGGCAACACCATTGTCTGGGTGGTCACAGATCGGTTTTCCAAAATGGCGCATTTTGTCCCTTTGTCAGGCCTGCCGTCTGTCCCTTGCTTGGCTGAGCTATTTTTTCGCCACATTTTTCAGCTACACGGACTTCCCCTGCAGATCGTCTCGGATCGGGGGGTTCAGTTCGTTTCCAAATTTTGGCGGTCCCTTTGTTCTCAACTCCAGGTAAAACTCGACTTCTCCTCAGCTTACCACCCCCAGACGAATGGCCAGGTGGAGAGTCAACCAGGTTCTGGGGTGTTACCTGCGCCATTTCATATCAGCTCGACAAGATGACTGGGCCAACCTACTTCCATGGGCGGAATTTTCATATAATTCCCTAGACTCGGAGTCCGCGGGTGCCTCTCCCTTCTACATTGTGTACAGTCTGCATCCCCGCCCACCTCTCCCACTGGCATCCTCTTCTGAGGTTCCAGCTGCTGACTCTCTGGTCCAGGACATGAGGACCATGTGGACCCTGACCTGCCAATCTCTGCTCCGTGCTTCGGAGCGCATGAAGGCGCAAGCAGATAAAAGAAGAAGCCCGCCTCCTGTCTTCTCCCCGGGTGACAAGGTGTGGCTGTCGGCCAAATATGTCCGCCTCAAAATCCCTACCTACAAACTGGGACCTCGCTTTTTAGGACCTTTTGAGGTCCTTAAGCTCATAAATCCGGTGGCCTATAAACTCCGGCTCCCACCCACCATGCGCATCCCGAACTCCTTTCATGTCTCGCTACTGGTCCTGAATCGTTTCTCTCGGAAGGCAGTTCCTCCTCCGTCTGTGGCTGATGCCTCTAATGTCTTTGTGGTCAAGGAAATCTTGGGTATGAGGAGGACTAGAGGGAAACGATATTTCCTCGTTGACTGGAAGGGGTTCGGGCCCAAGGAAAGGTCTTGGGAGCCGGAGGAGTAAATTCTGGACCGCAGTGTCATCCAGATATTCCTCTACTGCAGAAAGAGGGGGGGCAAAGGGCGGGGGGGGGGGGTACTGTCACGGATGCCCCTGCAACCCTCGTCCTGGGTCGCAGGCGCATCCGTGCCCCGATACCGAGCGGCGCCCCGTCCCGCACGTCGGGTCGTGGGGCTGCTCGCTCCCCTGCCGGTGCCCAAGTCCACTTACCCAGCCATGCTCCTGCCCCGTCCATGTTAGATTTAAAGGGCCAGTGCACCGGTAATTGGCTATTGCCAGGCACTGCCCCTATTTAAGCCTGCCTCTTCCTAGCAGCCTTGCCAGATCTTTAGTGCCCTTGTCTACTGAGAAAGCGTTCCTATAGCCTTGTCTTGATTACCGTGTAACGAACCCTCCTGCCTACGTTTATTGACCACGAATCTCTGCCGCCTGCCCTGACCTTCCTGCCTGCCCCCGACTACGAGCTTGCCTGACAAATCTGTACCTCGCCTACCCTTGGCCGCCACCGCAAGCAAGTTCCGCCAGTGGAAGCGACCTGGAATCTAAGTAGGTCCCAGTATTCACCAGAGCCCGCCGCAAAGCGGGATGGACTTGCTGCGGCGGGCTCTGGTGAATACCGGGACCTACTTAGATTCCACTCCCTGGGGTGGGCTTCCACCATCGCCTGCGGTGGTCCAGCGGATCCACTACCGCAGGTCGTTACACATACGCACTCACCAGATTGTTTTGTAAAGTGATACAGTTGTTCAGGATAATATAATTGAATCCTTCTCCGTTATTGCTATAGCTAGCTGGAAGAGGACCCATCATATGAATACACTGTCTGTAGATGCTGAAAGGTCTTTGAATATATCTACTGGGGGTTCCTCAGGGCTGCTTTGCACCATATAGACATGGGCCCTGTCCTCTTACAACACATTCTGGATTAATATTCCTTTCCTTCTGCTCAGGTTAGGGTAAAAAGCCAGCTCTTTTCCCCCTTATTATCCATAATGGTACCTGCCAGGATTGCCCTTTGTTCCCTCAACTATACATTCTGACAATGGAGCCTTGGGGGGTAGCACTGCAGAAGAACCCATCAATTAGAGGACTCTCAGTGGCAGGGGCGTTGCTAGGGTCCAAAAACATCCGGGGCCTGGGCCCTTTGTGTTAAGTTTTGCTCAGTAGGGCGGAGTTCACACAGCATTTTTCACGCCACATTGTGAACTGCAGCATGTATTTTTACAGAGAAAAAACTGTAGCCAGCGCGTCCCTCTGATATTTATTCTCCCCAGAACAGGTAATCCTAGCTCTCAGTGAGACCTATGAATTACCATAATGTCGGCCCATATGTCAGGCGTATTGAATTGCAATTACGCGCCGAACTACAGACCGACATTACATGGTGTGAACATACACAGTGTATTTTTGGGGCATAACTGCTGTAATGCGTCCAAAGTGCGCCCCACAAATACGGTAAAATCATAGCGGTGAGGGCTCTGGTTACTGGTTGTTTTCCCTGGAACACAGAACCCGCCCATAAAAATAAGTGACAGGCCACTTCTTTCAGGGGGAGAAGTGAAGGGAGGGAGGTGGCCCCTATAGC
>JAODAL010061480.1:0-20296 GCA_025379985.1 Phyllomedusa bahiana | reverse complement strand
CCTCTTTCCTTTCCCCCTTTAGTCCCTTCTTCCTTGTCCTCTTCCCCCCTTTACCTCTTTTCCTCCATTGTCCTTTATATTTCTATTTTAAACCCCCACTTTATTGCCCTTATTTTCCATTTTTTACTCCTCCAAATTGTCTTCTTTTCTCCATTCCCCCTCTAACCTATAGTCCCCCTTTCCTCCATTTTCATTCTTCTCCATAGCCCTTTTTCTCCTCCATTGCCCCCTTCTCCTCCATTGTCCCCCCCTCCTCCATTGTCTTCCCTGCTCCCTTTCCCTATCCTCCAGTGCCCCCTTTCTATTCTTAGTTTACTCCATTTTATTGTCCCCTTTTCTCCATGTTCTTTTTCCCCCTCCATTGTCCTTCTCTTCTCCTTTTTACTCCTCTCCATCTTGATTCTCTTCTCCATTTTTTCCCTTTTTTTTTTCATTGCCCCTTTTTTTCCCAAATTTGTCCCTTTCACCCATTGTCTTCCCTTTTCCCTTTTTTCCTTCTTCACAGTTGTTTTCCCCTTTTCCCCCTTTTTTTTTCCCCTCCCTTTCTTACTGTCCTGCTCCTCAATTCCCTCCCCTAAAATATCCCCTCTCCCCCCGTTGTCTTTTTCTCCATTTTCTTCCTTCTCCATTTCCTCTCCTCTTCATTTGCCCTCTCTCCCCATTGCCTTTTTATCCTTATTTTCTTTCCCCCCTTTGTCATCTTTTCTCCTTTGGTTTTTGTCCTCCATTTTCCTCTCTCCCGCTGTCCTTTTTCCCAATTATAGTCTGTCCCCCACTGCCCCTTTCTCCTTTGTCTTCTCCCCTTTTAAAGTGTCCTTTCTGGTCCATTTATCCTCTTTTCCTCTACTGTCCTCTCTCCTTTTTAGCTTACTTTGCTTTATTGCCCCCCCTTTTTTCCCATTGCCTTTTTCTTTTTAATTGTCTTTCTCCTTTTTGAATTCCCTCCCTCTCCTCCATTGCCTATTTTCCCATTTCTCTTTACTTCATTGTCCTGTTTTTTCCCCAATGACTTTCTCCCCCATTTCCCCTCCACCTTTCCTCCCCTTCTTTGTCCTCTCTCCTCCATTGTCCTTTCTCCTCCATTTTCTTCTTTTTTTTCAATTGTTCTGTCTTCCTATTGCCCCTTTTCCTCTTTGCCTCTCTTCCCCATTACCCCTTCTTCCCATTGTCTATCTTCCCCATTGTTTTTGTTTTCTTATTGTCCCTCTTCCCTGCATAGTCCTCCCTCCCCCATCTTCTATTTTCCCCCCATTGTCCCTCTTTCTGCATTGCCCTCTCCTCCATCATTCAATTTCTTCCCCATTGATTGTTTTCCCCTATAGCCCCTTTCTCCCCCTTTGTCCCCTCCCTCCCCCTCATTCTATCTTCCCAATTGCCCCCTCTCTTCGCATTGTCCTCTCTCCTCCACATTTATCTTTCCTTTGCCCCTCTCTTCTCTTTGTCATCCCCCTTGTCCTTCTCCTCCAATTCTATTTCCCCTTTGTCCTTTCCCTCCTCCATCTTCTATCTTCCCATTGTCCCTCTTCTGCTTGTCATCTTCCCATTGCCCCTTCTCCTCCAAATCTTTTTTTTTCCTTTGCCCTCTCTCCTCCTGATTTATCTTTCCCTTTCCTCTCTTTGCATTTCCTTTCCCTCCCCCCATGATTCTATCTTCTCCATTTTCCTCTCTCCTCCATTGTCCTCTCTCCTCCATCATTCTATCTTCTCCATTGTCCTCTCTCCTCCTTTTCCCCTTTCCCCTCCTGATTATCTTCTCCTTGCCTTTCTTCTGCATTGTCCTCTCTCCTCCATTGTCCTCCCTCCTCCATCATTCTATCTTCCCCATTGTCCTCTCTCCCCCTTTGTCCTCTCTCCCCATCTTCTTTTTCTCCTTTTCCCCTTCTTCTGCATTGCCCTTTCTCCCCCCATCTTTCCCCATTTTCCCCATTGTCCTTCTTCGCATTTTCCTTTCTCCCTCACTACTTCTCCATTGCCCCCTCTCTTCTGCATTGCCCCTTTCTCCTCATCTTTCTATCTTCCCCATTGTCCCTCTTCTCCCGTTCCCCTCTCCTCCATCTTTCCCTATCTTCCCCCTTTGTATTTGTCTCCTATAGTCCTTTCCCCCTCCATTGTCCTCCCCCCCCTTCATTCTATTTTCCCCCTTTGGGTCCTTTTTCTGATTTTTTTTTCTCCTCCATCATTTATCTTTCCATTGTCCTTTTTCTTCTCATTGTCCTCTTCCCTTTTCCCTCTCTCCCCCCATCTTCTATTTTCTCCATTGTCCTTCTCCCCATGTTTTCTATTATTCCCCATTGCCCTCTCCTGCATTGTCCCCCCCCCTCCTTTTTTATCTTCCCCATTTCCTCTTCCCCCAAAACATTCTATCTTCTCCATTGTCCTCTCTCCTCCATCTTTTTTTTCTTCCCCAAAATTTTCCTCTTCCCCCACTGTCCTTCTTCTCCTCTTCTATCTTTCCCATTGTCCCCCTCTCCTCCACTGCCTCCTTTCCCATTTTATCTTCCCCATTTTTCCTCTCTCCCCATTTTTTTATCTTCCCCCATTGTCCTCTCTCCTCCACTGTCCTCTCTTCTCCTTGTCCCTCTCTTCTCCTTGCCCTCTTCCTCCACTGTCCTCCTTCTCCATCATCTATCTTCCCATTGTCCCTTCTCCCCCATTTGCCCCTCTCTTCTCCTCATTCAATCTTCTCCATTGTCCCTTCCTCCATTTTTTCTATCTTCTCAAATTGCCCTTCTCCTCCACTGCCCTTCCTTCTCCTCATTTATCTTCTCCATTTGTCCTTTTCCCCTCTTTTTTTCTATCTTCTCCATTGTCCTCTCTCCTCCACTGTCCTCTCTTCTCCATCATTCTATCTTCTCCATTGTCCTCTCTCCTCCAAAATTTTTTATCTTCTCCTTTGTCCCTCCTCATTGTCCTCCTCCCCCATGTCCTTCTTCTCATCTTTCTATTTTCCCCTTGTCCTCTCTTCTCCATTGTCCTCTCCCCCTCCCCTTTTCTATTTTCTCCATTTCCCTCCTGTCCATTGTATGTTTTTCCTGGATTGTGACATTCTCTCCAGTCTGATGCTGGTGGTAGACCTGTATCTCTGATGACTCTCTTGCTCCCAGGTGAGATCTGCAGTCCAGGTAATGGATCTGAATTATCATCGGCATCAGGTACAGTCCACACCAACGTCCTGACAAACGATGACCAGAAAGATGTTGCTTCTTATGTTGTCGGGAACTAAAAAGAACCCTCTTTAAGTTACAAAGTCTTAAAACCCCCCCCCCCCCCCTTAAATTGAATAAATTACTTTTCACAATTGTCACAATCAGTAGAAATAATTTTTAAAATGACTTCAAAAACAATCAAACAAATCTTTCAAAATTTGATTTTACTCCATTTGGGTTCCCTTCCCTGACGCCCCTGGGGGATGGCTGTGATAAATGGAGATGTGTGATTTCGCCAGGGCTATGGGGGGGGTTTTTCCACCCCTCGGGCCCATTTTAGGGGGAAATATAAAAACCATAAAAAAGGGAGCTTATGAATACAGTGGCCCAGTAGTGTGGACAATAAATCCCTTAGGAACAGTTTTACAGAAATGTCGATTGGGGCGGGGGTTTTGTGGGTGTAAAAAATCAGTGCATGCAGTGTGGACAGGAGGAGCAATGGGGCTGTAGCCACATAGAGTGAGTTATATAAAACAAAAGGGAACCCTTTTGCATTCTTATTTTACGGGATTGGGCCGGGGTGGAGAGCTTGCGCATGCGCTCTGTGAAGTGCAAAGGGGGAAGTTAGAAAACAAGGATCATTGGGGTTTGTCCCCATGTACGATTTTTTAAAGGGCAAAATTGTGAGTCATTCTATTCCTATGTACTTACTGCACCTGTGCTGGGAGCTTGCGCATGCGCTCTGTGAAGTGAGGATTATAGTGTAGACAGGAGGATCATTGTGGCTGCCACCATGTAGAGATGTATAAGCAGAATGTGAGGCATTGTATTCCTATGTACTTACTGCACCTGTGCTGGGAGCTTGCGCATGCGCTCTGTGAAGTGAGGATTATAGTGTAGACAGGAGGATCATTGTGGCTGCCACCATGTAGAGATGTATAAGCAGAATGTGAGTCATTCAAATTCCTATGTATAAATTCCCCTTGCGGGGAGTTTGGGCGCTTGCGCTCCGTAAAGGGGAAAAGGGATTATAGTGTAGACGGGGAGGATTTTTTGGGGCCCTGCCCCCAAGTAAGTTGTTAAGCAGAATGTAGGCTTTGAAATTCCTATGTACTTATGCACCTTGTCGGGAGCTTGCGCTTTGGCGCTCTGTAAAGTGGGGAAATTGGGAAAGTTAGACAGGGGGATCTTTTGTGGCTATCCCCATGTAGAAAAAATTTTCCCAGCAAAATTTGTGAGGCATTGTTTTTCCTAGTACTGATTACACCTTGCGGGGGAGTTTGGGCCCATGCGCGTGTGAAGTGGGGTTTAAATAGTTTTAGCCCGGAGGATCATTGTGGCTTACCCATTTTAGAGATATATAAGAAAGAAGTGAGTCTTTTGTTTTTCCTATGTACTGATTACACCTGTGCTGGGGGGCTTGCGCATGCGGCCCCTGTGAAGTGAGGGTTTTTGGTGTAGACAGGAGGTTTCATTGTGGTTTACACCATTTAGAATGAAATAAGCAGAATGTGAGGCATTGTATTCCTATGTACTTACTGCACCTTTTTGGTGGGGGGAGCTTGCCCCATGCGCTCTTGTAAAAGGGGAGGATTATGTGTAGACAGGGGGGGGGGGGGATCATTGGGGGCTGTCACCTTTGTGGGAGATTTTATAAGCAGAATGTGAGGCATTTTTATTCCTTTGAAACTGATTAAAACCCTTTTACTGGGATTTTTCCCGCTTTGGCGCTCGTGAAGTAAAGGATTAGGGGTCTAGACGGGGAGGATCCTTTTTGGCTGCCACCATGTATAGATTATAGGAAATGTGATTCATTCTTTTCCCCTATGAAATGGGGCCCTGTGTTTGGGAGCTTGCGCATGCGCTCTGTGAAGTGCGGATTGGAGTCTAGACACAAGGATCATTGTGGCTGTCACCATGTAGAGATGTATAAGCAGAATGTGAGTCATTCTATTCCTATGTACTGATTACACCTGTGCTGGGAGCTTGCGCATGCGCTCTGTGAAGTGAGGATTATAGTGTAGACAGGAAAGGTTTATTGTGGCTCCCCACCATGTAGAGTTTTGTATAAGAAAGAATGTGAGGTTTTTGAAATTCCTTTGTCTGATTAACCGGGCGGGAGTTTTCGCATGCGCTCTGTAAAATTTGGGGATTTGGAGTCTAAAACACAAGGATCATTGTGGCTGCCACCATGTAGAGATGTATAAGCAGAATGTGAGGCATTATATTCCTATGTACAAATGAAACCTGCCCGGGGGGAGCTTGGCTTTGCGCTCCGTGAAGTGAGGGTTATAGTGTAGACAGGAGGACCTTGTGGCTTCCCACCATTTTAGGGGATTTTATAAAGAAAAAAGGGAGTCTTTAAATATTCCTATATCCCTTACTGCCCTGTCGGGGGAGTTTGGGGGAAAGGGCGCTCTGTAAAGTGAGGATTTTTAGTGAGACAGGAGGTTTTCATTGTGGCTCCCAACCCCATTTTAAAGATGTATAAGCAAAAGGGTGGGGTCTTTAATTTTTCCCTATGTACTTACTGAAAAACCTGTGCGGGGAGCTTGCGCTTTCCCCTCTGTGAAGTGAGGATTATAGTGCAAAAAGGAGTAAAAAATAGGGGCTGTCACCATGTAAAAAGATGTATAAGCAGAATGTAGGCTTTGGTTTTCCAAAATGTACTGATTACACCTGTGCGGGGAAGTTTGGGCGCATGGGCCCTCTGTAAGTGGGGTTTATATTGGGTAGAAAAGGGGGAACATTGGGGCCCGGGTCACCATGTAGAGATGTATAAGCAGAATGGGGGGGAAATTGAAATTCCCTTTTGTACGGGATTACCCCTTTTTTGTACGGGGAGTTTTGCGCATGCGCTCTGTGAAGTGAGGGTTATAGTGTAGACAGGAGGATCATTGGGCTCCCCCACCTTTGAAAGAGATGTAAAAGGCGATGTGGGGCATTGTTTTTCCTATGTACTGATTAACCGGGTACGGGAAACTTCCCAAATGCGCTCTTGGAAGTGAGGGTTTATGGGTGTAGACAGGGGGGATCTTTGGGTGGTTTGCCCCCCAATGTAGAGATGTATAACAGAATGTGAGGCTTTTGTATTCCTATGTATGATTACCCGGGTATGGGGGGCTTTGCGCTTTCGGCTCTGTAAGGGTGGGGGGTTTAAAGTGTAGACAGGAGGATCATTGTGGCTGCCCCCAAATGTAGAAGGGTTTAAAGCAGAATGTGGGGCCCTTTTGGGGTATTCCGGGGGATTTAAACTGCACCTGTGCTGGGAGCTTGCGCATGCGCTCTGTGAATAGGGTTTTTTTTGTAAAAACAGGGGGGGATCATTGTGGGTTTCCCACCATATAAGGTTGGATAAGCAGAAGGGGAGCCCTTTCTTTTCCAAATTACTTACTGCAACGGGGCCCTGGGGAGCTTGCGCATGGGGCTCCGTAAATTTGGGGGAATTATAGATTAGACGGGAGGTTCATTATGGCTGCCCCCATGTGGGAGATGTATAAGCAGTATTTTTGAGTCTTTTCTATTCCTATTACTGTTTGTGCCTTTTCGGGGGGGCTTGCGATGCGCTCGTGAATTTGAAAATTAATTTAAAGGCCCAGGAGGTTCTTGTGGTTTGGCCCCCCCCCATGTAAGGTTGTATAAGCGGGGAATGTGAGGCATTGTTTTTTCCCTTATGTACTAAATTTACACATGTGTGGGAGCTTGCGTTTTGGGCGCTCTGTGAAGTGAGGGTTTTATTGTGGGACAGGGGATCAATATGGCGGGCCCCCCATTAGAGATTTAAAAGCAAATGGGAGTATTTATTCCTATGTACTTACGGGCACCTGTGCTGGAGCTTGCGTTTGGCGCTCTGTGAAGGGGGGATTTAGTGTGACAGGGGGTTCATTGTGGCTCCCACCATGTAGGGGATGTATAAAGAGAATGGGGAGGAAATTGTATTTCCAAATGTAGGATTACCCCTTTGCGGGGCTTGCGCATCGCTTTTGTGAAGTGGGGGATTATAGTGTGGGAACAGGAGGATCATTGGGGGGCTGTCCCCCCATGAAAGAGATATTTTAAGGGGAATTTGTGAGTCTTTTCTATTCCTATGTACTGATTACACCTGTGCTGGGGCTTGGGGCAGGGGCGCTCTTTAAATTTTGGGATTAAAAGTGTAGAGAGGAGGATCAATAGGTGCCACCTGTAGGATTTTTAAGCAGAACGTGGGGGCATTTTTACCTTTTGTACTTACTGCCCTTTTGCGGGGAACTTGCCCCATGCGCTCTGTGAAGTAAAGGGTTTTTTGTGCAACGGGAGGATCATTTTTGGCGGGCCCCCATGTAGAGATGTATAAGCAAAAAGTAAAGTCATTTATTTTTTAAATTAAATTACCCCACCTGGGGCTGGGAGTTTGCGCATGCGCTCGTAAAGTGGGGAAATTGGAGTCAAAGACACAAATCTTTGTGGGGCTTTTCCCCATTTAGAGTTTATATAAGCAGAATGTGGGGCCCTTTCTTTTCCTTGTACTGATTACACCCTGGTTGGGAGTTTTGCGCTTTTGCGCTCGGGGAAAGGGGAGGATTAAAGTTTTGCCCCAGGAGGATCATTGTGGCTGCCCCCAAATGTAAGAGGGATAAGGAATGTGAGTCTTTTTATTTTCAAAGTATTTTACTGCACTGTGTGGGAGTTCCCGCATGGGGTTTTCTGGGAATTTAGGTTTTATGGGTGCACACAGGAGGATCAAAAATGGCTGTAAACCGTGGAGATGTAAAAGGGCAAATTTTGAGGCATTTTTTAATTTCCAAGTTTTGGTTTTACCCCCTGTGCTGGGAGTTTGCGCATGCGCTCTGGAATTTGGGGGGATTATAGTGCACAAGGAGGTTTCCAAATATGGCTGTCACCCATGTAGAGATGTACGGCAAAAATTTGTGAGGCATTTTTTATTCCAAAGTACTTTTTGCCCTGTCGGGGAAAGGTTGCGCATGCGCTTTGTAAAAGGGGGTTTAATAGTTTTGACAGGGGGATAAATTTGGGGGCTGCCCCCAGTAGAAAAGTATAAGCAGAAGTGGGGCATTGTTATTCCTATGTACTGATTGTGCCTGTGCTGCAGAGCTTGCGCATGCGCTCGTAAAAGTGAGGATTTTTAGGGGACAAGGAGGATCATTGTGGTTTTGTCACCATGTGGGGTTGTCTAAGCATTATTTTAGCCCATTCTTTTTCCTATTTTATATTACCCTGGCGGGGGCTTGCCATGCCTCTGGGGAAGGGGTTTTGCGGTTTGGAGTTTAAAAACACAAGGATCATTGTGGGCCTTATCACCATGTAAGATTTTAAAGAAAGAATGTGGGTCATTCTTTTTCCTTTATGAAACTTACTCCCACCTGTGTTTGGGACCCTTGGGCCCATGCGCTCCTTTAAATTTGAGGATTTTTAGATTTGGACGGAAAGGTCTTTTGTGGCTGCCCCCCATGTAAGATGTAAAAGCAGAATGTGAGGGCATTGTTTTCCAAATGAAACTTACTGCACCGGGTGCGGAGCTTGCGTTTGGCCTCTGTGAAGTGGGTTGATATTTTAGACAGGAGGTTTCCATTGTGGCGTCACCATGTAGGGGTCAAAGCAGTTTGTGGGGAAATTTTATTCCTTGAACGGGTTTTGCGCCTGTCCCTGGGAGCTTGCGCATGCGCTCTGTGAAGTGAGGATTATAGTGTAGACAGGAGGATCATTGTGGCGGTCACCCATGTAGGGGATTAGAAGCAAAATGTGAGGAAATTTCTTTTTCCCTATTTTACTGATTGCCCCTTTTGGTTGTGGGAGCTTCCCGCATGCCCCTCTGTGAAGTGGGGGTTTTTATAGTGTAGACAGGAGGATCATTTTTGGCCTATCCCCATGAGGATTTTATAACCCGAATGGAGGCTTTTGGGTTTTTCCATTACTTACCGCACCTGGGGCTGGGGTTTGCGAAAGCGACTGGTGAATGGGTTTTATAGGGGTAGAAAAGGGAGGATCCATTTTTGGCAGCCACCATGTAGAGATTTAACCCAAAATGTGGGGCTTTGGATTTCCCCCTATGTACTGTTTTCCCCTGTGCTGGGACCCTTGCGCATGCGCTCATGTAAAGTGATGATTTTAGTGGCAACCCCGGGAGGATCATTGTGGTCCCACCATGTAGAGAGGGTAAAAGGCGGAATTGGAGGCATTGTTTTCCTATGTAGGGGTTAAAACCCGTGCGGGGAAGCTTGCGCAGGGCGCTCTGTAAGTGGGGGTTAAAAGGGGAGACGGAGGTTTATTGGGGGGCTCCCCAAAAAGGGTAGGGGGTTTGTATAACCCAGTATGTGAGTCTTTCTTTTTCCTTTGACTGATTCCCAACATTTGCTGGGGGGCTTGCGCATGCGCTCTGGGGAAGTGGGGGTTATAGTGTAGCCCAGGGGGACCCATTGTGGGCTATCCCCCATGTAGAGATGTTTAAGCGGGAATGTGGGGCTTTGGGTTTTTCCTTTGTACTTACTGCCCCTGTGCTGGGAGTTTTGCGCAGGGCCCCTCTGTGAAGTGAGGTTTATAGTGTAGCCCGGGAGGTTTCATTGTGGCTGTCACCATGTAGAGATGTATAAGCAGAATGTGAGGCATTGTATTCCTATGTACTGATTACCCCCTGTGCGTGAGCTTGCGAGGGCCTCTTTTAAGTGAGGATTATAGTGAGACGGAGGAACATTTGGGTCCCCATGAAGAGATGTATAAGCGGAATTGAGGCATTGTATTCCTTTTTACGGGATTAAAACCCTGTGCTGGGAGCTTGCGCATGGGCGCCCCGTAAAGTGGGATTATAGTGAGACAGGGGATAAATTGGGGCCCCTGCCACCATGAGAGATGTAAAAAGCAAATGTTAGTCTTTATTTTTCCTATGTACTGTTTGGGGTGCCTTTGGGGGCTGGGAGTTTTGCGCATGGGGCTCTGGGGAAGTGAGGATTGGGGGTGAAAGACAGGAGGATCATTGTGGCCTCCCCAACCATGTAGAGATGTATAAGCAGAATGTGAGTCATTTTTTTTCCTGTATGATGGGGGGCCCTGTCTGGGAGCTTGGCATGCGCCCCGTGAAGTGGGGGATTATGGGTTTTAACAGGAGGATCATTGGGGTGCCACGCATGAAAGAGATGTATAAGCGGGAATGTGGGGGCATTGTATTCCCTATTTTGTATTGATTGTGCCTGTGCTGGGAGCTTGCGCATGCGCTTTTGAAGTGGGGGATTTGGGTTTTAAACAGGAGGATCATTGTGGCGGGCCCCCAATGTGAGATGTATAAGCAAATGTAAGGCATTGAAATTCCCCTTTTTAATTTTATCCACCTGTGTGGGAGTTGCGCTTCCCGCCCCCTGGAAGTGAGGATTGGATTTAAAGACAGGGTTTCTTTTGTGGCTATCACATGTAGGAGTACAGCGAATGTGGGGCATTGTTTTCCCTATGTACTGTTTAAAACCTTTTGGCTGGGGGGTTTGCGATGGGGCTCTGGAAGTGAGGGTTATAGTGTAGCAGGGGGAAATCATTGTGGTCCTGTACCATGTAGAGATTTAAAAAGCAGAATGTGGGAAATTGTATTCCTATGTATTTTAATTTGCACCTGTGCGGGGGGGCATTGCGATGCGCTCTTGAAGTGGGGGTTTTTATAGTTTTAGCAGGAGGATCTTTGTGGCTATCCCCCAATGTAGAGATGTAAAAAAGCGAATGTGAGGCATTGTTTTCCCCAATGTACTGATTGGCCTGTGCTGGAGAGCTTGGCATGCGCCCCGGAAGTGGGATTTTTGTGTAGCCCAGGAGGATCTTTGGTGGCTGTCCCCAAATGTAGAGATTGAAAAGCAGAATGTAGGCATTCTATTCCTTATGAAATTTTACGCCCCCCTTTTGCGGGGAGCTTGCGCTTTGCGCTCTGTGAAGGAGGATTTTTGTGCACAAGGAGGATCAATATGGGGGCCACCTTGTAGAGATGTAAAAGCAGAATTTTAGGATTTTTTTTTCCCTATTTTACATACGAAACCCTGTGCTGGGAGTTGCGCATGCGCTTTGAATTTAGGATTATAGGGGCCAAAGGGGATCAATAGGGGCTGTCACCATGTAGAGATGTATAAGCAGTATGTGAGTCATTCTATTCCTATGTACTGATTACACCTGTGCTGGGAGCTTGCGCATCCCATTTGTGAAGTGAGGGGTTTATAGTGTGGGACGGGGGAGGATCATTGGGGCCCTCCCACCATTTTAAAATGTAAAAGGGCAGAATGTGGGCATTGTTTTTTTCCCCTTATGACTTATTGAAACCTTGTTCGGGGGAGTTTTGCGCTTTGCGTTTCCGAAAAAATTTGGGGGATTAATTAGAAAAAGACAGGAGGATCATTAAAAACTGCCACCCAAAAATGTGAGAATGTAAAAGGGGGTTTTTATTAGTCATTTTTCCCTATGTACGATTGTCCCTTTGCTGGGGGGGTTGGGCCCGCAGGGGCCTCCGTAAAGTGGGGAAATTAAATAGGAGACAGGAGGTTTTCATTGTGGCTGGCCCCCCATTAGAGATGTATAAGCAGAATGTAAAGGATTGTTTTCCCTTTTTGAAACTTCCCTGCACCGGGTGCTGGGAGCTTGCGCAGGGCCTCTGTGAAGTAAAGGAAAATTATAGTGAAAGACAGGAGGATCATTGTGGCTATCACCATGTAGAGATGTATAAGCAGAATTGATCTTTCCCTTTTCCCCTATTTTTCCTTACTGGCACCTGGCGGGGAGTTTGGGCGCATGGCGCCCCTTAAAATTTGGGGTTTATAGTGCCCCACAGGATCATTGTGGCTCCCAACCATGTAGAGAGGAAATAAGCAAAATGTGAGTTATTCTTTTCCCAAATGTACTTCTGAAACCTTGGCTGGAGAGTTTCCCGCATGCGCTCTGTAAATTTGAGGATTATAGTGCACACAGGGGGAAAATCTTTGTGGCTGCCACCAGGGTGGGAAGATGTTAAGAAAAAGGTGAGTCATTCTATTCCAAATGTACTGTTTAAAACCCTTACTGGGATTTTTGCGCATTGCGCTCTGTGAAGTGAGGTTTAAAGTTTTAAGACGGGAGGATCATTGGGCTTCACCATGTAGAGATGTAAAAGCAAAAATGTGAGGCTTTTGGTTTTCCCTTTATGTATTTTTTTTACACCGTGGGGGGGAGCTTGCCATGGCGCTCCGGAAAGTGAGGATTATAGTGTAGACAGGAGGATCATTGTGGCTGCCACCATGTAGAGATGTATAACAAATGTAAAGGCATTATATTCCCTTTAATGTATTTGATTGTCCCTGTGTTGGGAGCTTGCGCTTGCGCTTTTGTAAAGTGAGGATTATAGTGTGGGACAGGAGGATCTTGGGGGTTTGTCCCAAAAATGAGAGATGAAATAAGCAAATGTGAGCCCATTATTTTCCCTTAGGGTATTTACTGCCCCTATCCGGGGAGGCTTCGCTGCGCTCTTGAATGGGGATTGGAGCCCTAGACAAAAGGGTTCATTGGGGGCTGCCCAACCATGAAGGGATGTATAAGCAGAATGTGAGGCATTGTTTTTTTCCCCTTTTGTACGGGTTTACCCCTGTGCGGGGGAGTTTTGCGCATGCGCTCGTGTAAAGTGAGGGTTATAGTGTGACAGGAGGATAATAATGGTTTCCCCAAACCATGAAAGAGTGTATAAAGGGGAACGTGGGGGTTTTTGGGGTTTTTTCCTTTATTACTTACGGGCCACCCGGGTGGGGGAGTTGGCATGGCGCTTCTGTGAAGTGGGATTATAGTGCACACGGAGGTTTCATTTGGGGGCCACCATTTTAAAGATGTAAAAGCAAAATTGGGAGTCATTAATTTCTATGTACTTACTGAAAACCCTGTGTGGGCCCTTGCGCATCGCCCAGTGAAGTGCGGATTGGGGTCCTAGACAAAAGGGATAAATTGTGGCTATCACCATTTTAGAGTTTTTATAACCCAAATGTGAGGCATTCATTCCTTTGTACTGTTTTAAACACCTGTGCGGGGAGCTTGCGCATGCGCTCGTGAAGGGGAAGGATTATGGGTGTAGACAGGGGATATTGTGGCTGCCACCATGTGGGAAAATGTAAAGGCAGAACGTGAGGAAATTGAAATTCCTATGTATTACTGAAAACCTTTTTGGGGGAGCTTCCCGCATGCGCTCGGTAAAGTGAGGGTTATAGTGTAGAAAAGGGGGAAATCATTGTGGTTTCCCCATTTTGAGATTATAACAGAATGTGAGGCATTGAAATTCCATGTACTGATTACACCTGGCGGGGAGTTGCCTTTGCGCTCTGTAAAGTGAGGATTATATTTTTAAGACAGGAGGTTATTGGGGGTTTCCCACCCATGTAGGGGATGTTTTAAGCAGAATGTGGGGGCTTTTAAATTCCTATGAAACTGATTGCGCTTGTGCTGGAAAAAGTTTTTGGCCCCCTTTTGGGGGTTTTCTTTTTGGGAATTTTTGAAGGAATTTTATATTTTAGAAAGGGGCCCCATTGTGGTGTCACCATGTAAGGATTTTTTAAAAGCAAAAATGGGAGCCCCATTCTTTTCCCTATGTATTTTTACTGCCCCTTTGTGCTGGGACCCCTTGCGCATGCGCTCGTTAAGTGAGGATTTTAGCCCTAGAAAAGGAGGACCCCCATTGGGGCCCCTTTATCACACCCTGTAGAGTTTGTAAAAGGGAAATGTGAGGCTTTTATATTCCTATTTTACTGATTGTGCCTTTTGCTGGGGGGGGGCTTGCGCATGCGCTCTGTAAAAGTGAGGGATTATATGAAACCCAGGGGGATCATTGGGGCTATCACCATGTAGAGGGTTTTTAAAAGGAAAGAATGTGGGGGCTTTGTTTTCCCTATTGAAACTTACGCCCTGTGCTGGGAGTTCCCGCATCCCGCTCTGTGAAGTGAGGATTATAGTGTAGACAGGAGGATCATTGTGGCTGCCACCATGTAGAGATGTATAAGCAGAATGTGAGGCATTGTATTCCTATGTACTTACTGCACCTGTGCTGGGAGCTTGCGCATGCGCTCTGTGAAGTGAGGATTATAGTGCACACAGGAGGATCATTGTGGCTGCCACCAATGGGAGATGTCTAAGCGAAAGTAAAGTCTTTTCTATTCCTTTTGTACTGTTTTACCCCTTTTGCTGGGAGTTTTCGCAGGGCGCTCTGTAAAGTGAGGATTATGGGTGCACACAGGGGGGTTCATTGTGGCTTTTCCCATGTAAAATGCCCTAAAGCATATGTGAGCATTCTACCCCATGTATGTTTTAACCCCCTTTTATGGGAGTTTGGCTTTGCGCTTTTGTGAATTTGGGTTTGGGGTTTAAAACCCCAAAAGGGAAATCATTGTGGCTACACCATGTAGAAAAAAAAGTCTAAAGAAAAAAAAAAAAATTTAAGGTTCAATTTTCAAATTCTATGTATTTAAATGCCCCTTGTGGGGAGTTCCCCGCTTTGCGTTTTGTGAAGTGAATTATGGGTGAAAAACCCCAGGGGGGACCCCATTGTGGCTGCCACCCATGTAGAGAGGGATAAGCAGAAGGGTGAGGGCTTTGGAAATTTCCTATGTACTTACTGAACCGGTGCGGGGGCTTTGCGAAAGGGCGCCTGTAAAGTGAGGAATAGTGTAGACAGGGGATCATTGTGGTGGCCCACCATGAGAGATGTATAAGCAAATTTTAAAGGCATTGTATTCCTATGTATGATTACACCCTGTCCCGGGGAGCTTGCGCATGGGCGCTCTGTGAAATTTGAGGGGTTTTTGTGTAAAACAGGAGGATCATTGGGGGCTGCCCCCCTTTAGGATGTTGAAGAGTATTGAGTCATTAATTCCCTATGAATGATTACACATGTGCGGGGAGCTTGCGCATCGCTCTGTGAAGTGGGGGGTTATAGTTTTGACAGGAGGTCATTGTGGTTTTCCCCAAATTGTAGAGAGTAAAAGCAGAATGTGGGGGGCATTGTTTTTCCCCAAATGTATTTAAAGCCCCCTGTGTTTGGGAGCTTGGCATGCGCTCTGTAAGGAGGGTTATAGTGTGGGCAGGAGGATCATTGGGCTATACCATGTAGAATGTATAAGCAAAAATGTAAAGGCATTGTATTCCTATGAAGATTGCGCCCTGTGCTGGAGATTTTGGGCGCTTTGCGCTCTGTGAAGTGGGATTATAGTGTAGACAGGGGGTTCATTGGGGCCCTGTCACCAGGGAGAGATGTAAAAAGCAAAAGTGAGCCCTTCAATTCCTATGTACTTACTGCACCTTTGGGGGACCCTTTGGGATGCGTTTCTGTAAAGTGAGGTTTTAGTGAAACCCAGGAGGATCATTGTGGCGTCCCCATGTAAAATTTTTAAATAAAGCAAAATGTGATCTTTCCCTATTCCTATGTACTTACTGCACCTGTGCTGGAGCTTCCCGCATGGCTCTGGAAGTGAGGATTATATTGAAAGACAGGGGGGGAATCATTGTGGCGGGCACCATGTAGAAAAGTAAAAGGGCAGAATGTGATTTCATTCTTTTTTCCCTATGTTTTGATTCCCACCTGTGCTGGAGCTTGCGATGCGGTCTGTGAATTTGAGGTTTAATAGTGAAACCCCAGGGGGAAACATTGGGGGTTTGTCACCCAGGGTAGAGATGTTATGCAGAATGTGGGGCATTGTATTCCTATGTATTTGTTTTTAAACCCCCGGGGCTGGGAGTTGCGCTTTCGCTCCGTGAAGTGGGGAAATTATAGTGTAGACAGGAGGATCTTTGTGGTGCCATTTTTGTAGGGGATTTTATAAGCAAAAATGTGGGGGGCCAATTGTATTCCTATGTACTTACTGCCCTGTGTTTGGAAGCTTGCGCTTGCGCTCTGTGAAGTGGGTTAGATTTCTAGACAGGGGGGGACCCATTTGTGGCTGCCCCCATGTAGAGATGAAATAACGGGAATGTGAGTCATTCAAATTCCAAATTTACTGTTACACCTTTTGCTGAAAAGGATTTTTGTAGCTGTACCCCATGTAGAGTTGGGTTTTTAGAAGCCGATTGGACCTATTGATTCCAAATGCATTCCAAAAGGGCATCACGGGAAAGGGGCTGAAAGCTCAAGCCCCCTCTATTGGATGTAAAAAATTTCCTAAAATTGGCTTTTGTCAGCGAGGGCGGGCTTGGCTGAGTGGGAGGAAATGAGTTGTTTTTGGGGAGTGAAAAAAGGAAATTTTGGGAATCCCCAACAGCCCTAGGGGCGTTTTCCCCCTAAGGATAGTTTTTCCCCTTTTTCTGGGGCCACTCATTGCCTCCCCCCCTCACCCAAAAGGCCAGCATCATCTGCTCGCATGATGAGGGGCAAACCCCCCCGAAACGCTGCCCTACAGATGAGTGAAGCGGGGGTTTGGGCTAAATATCCCTTTTGTTTTCCCAAAAGGGCCCCAGGGGGTTCAAAAGCAAATTTGAGGTTTTTTTTTACACCCAATAGGGGGGATTAAAGATTTCGCTGGTTTTCCCAATAATGCTTTGTGATATGCGATTTTTTGGAGGGGAAAAAAGGCAATTTCGAATCTCCACATGCTGATATGGCGCTCTCCCTAAGGAGAGATCTTCCCTTTCTATGTAAAAACTGCGCATGCGTGGGGAGCTGGAGCATGAGCACTATGAAGGGAGGATTGATGTAAGCGATTGCAAAAACTTACAGCCACTTTTTGAAATATGATCTATATCTGGCGAGTCTCTCTTATCTTCAGAGATCAGTGTCAGATACATCGAGGCTTCAGTAGGGAACAGTCAGGATTTCGTGGTAAAGTCACCGTGTGCCCTGCAGCATTTCCCCAGTTCTCTGCCAGTGTCCGACCACGGGATGTGGGTTGATGCATATGGTGCCTTCTTCATCACTGTAAATAATGGTCCATTCGCTCCACTACAATGTCCCAGATTCCTCGACTTCGTGCCCCGATCCCTGGATCCTTATTTCTTCTCCGAGGACAGAAAGAGCTGGAGGGAGAGCGAAGACGACTGCGAGACCCGCAACTCCAGACTGGCCACCATGAATGGGGGGATGATACTGGTCAGTCACAGGGTCACCTGGGAGTGGGACATGGGCTAAATAACAGAGGTGACAGAGGATGGGTTATAAACATAAGTAGCTTCGTCACCATATGGCTCACAGTGTCTCCCCTATATTGTATTATACAGAGGCTGGTGACCATCATACAGCAGGAGTTCTGGATTGGACTTCAATCTCTTGGAATTCATCACAATGGTGGAATATGGTCAGGAAGATGGGCGGATGGAAGCGTTGTGTAAGTAACACCAAAATCTGTCCTGACCCCAGATCTTCTGCCCAGTGTAGAGGTCATGGTTTCCCCCTGATGTCTTTCTCCCGGGTTTTGACACCAAACTTGTTCAAATTTGTCCAGGGGATGGATCATGGGTTTTCCCCTTGATGTTGATTCTCCAGGTTTGACCCCAAAATTGTACAAATGTCTGCCAGGGCATGGTCATGTTTTTTCCCCGTGATGTTGATTCTTCAGGTTCTGACACCAAACATTGTACAAATCGTCTGTCCAGGGCATGGATCATGGTTTCCTCAGTGATGTCTGGTTCTCCAGGTTCTGACCCCAAACATTGTACAAATCGTCTGTCCAGGGCATGGATCAGGGTTCCTTCAGTGATGTTCAGTTCTTCAGGTTCTGACCCCAAACATTTTGCAAATCGTCTGTCCAGGGCATGGATCATGGTTTCCTCAGTGATGTCTGGTTCTCCAGGTTCTGACCCCAAACATTTTGCAAATCGTCTGTCCAGGGCATGGATCAGGGTTTCCTCGGGGATGCCCTGGTTCTCCAGGTTCTGACCCCAAACATTGTCCCAAATGTTGGGCCCGGGGGCAGGATGGGGTTTCCCTTTCATGATGTTCAGTTCTTCAGGTCTTGGCCCAAAACATTGTATGGATTGTTGAAAAACCCATTTTTGTGAATTTTCCCCGGGTTACTGAACAGAAAAACAATGCGGGTCCCTAGAGTCCAGAGTTTTTAAAATTTACCAGGGGACTCAAAAGGGCCTGAAACCCCCGTAAACTTGTCCCCTTTAGCCCTCTCAGATGCTCTTTGGAAAAAAGGCATTCTTCTTCTAAAGTATTTTCTAAAGTCTTAGTGACTTTTCTCTTATATAGAAATGTAAAAAAAAAAAAAAAGGGAACATTTTTGGAAAAAATCGGGGGGGGACCTCACAAAGAAAACGTCAGATGGCACCCCACTGGATCTGTGAAGGGTATCTGCTGGTACATGAGGCGTTATTACTACAGAAATAAAGGGGAGAACAAAGTAAATTTCAGGGTTAAAAAGTAAATACTTTTTGTCCTCTCCACCTCCCCCCAACCCCAAAGAGCACACAGGGTTTTTCAAAAGTTTCCAATTTTCCTTTCCACCTCTCCCAACCCCAGAGCACACAGGGTTTCATAGTTTCCCAAATTGTCCTTTCCCCTCAAAAAACCACCCCAGGGGCACACATGGCCCCATAGTTTTTTCCAATTTTGTCCTCTGTAATTTCCCCCAACAGAAGAGACATTTTGGTTTTCCAAACCCCCAAGTGGTCCGCTCAACCCCCAACCCAACACCGGGCACAAAAATCCATGTTTTCAAATGTGTCCCCCCTCCCTTTTCCCCAAAAACACCAGAGCACACATTTTCCATGGGCCCCCAATGGGGTTATTTCTTCATTGCCCCCCCAAACCCCAAGAGCCCCCAAAAGGTCCATAGCTTCCAATCTGCCCTTCCTCCTCCCCCCAAACCCCAAAGGGCCCACATGGTCCTTATTCCCCAAGTGTCCTCCCCAACCTTTTTCCCAACACCAGAGCCACATGTTCCAAGAACCAATTGTCCCCCCCCAAACCTTTAAACCCAACACCCGGGCAACATGGCCCTTTTTCCCCCATTCCCTCTCCCCTTTCTCCCCAACACCGGGAGCACCCAGGGCCCAATAGCCCCCAAATGTGTCCTCTTCACCTCTCGCCAACATCAGAGTACACATGGTCCATATTCCCCTGTGTGCCCCTCCCCCAATCTTTTCTAAATCCCAGAGCTCACATTTTTCTTTTACCCCCGATGTGTCCTCTCCACCTCTCAAAAAACAGCGGGAGCAAAACCAGGGGACCATAGTCCCAATGTGTCCTTTTCCATCTCCCCCCAAACACCAAAGAAACAAAAGGCCCATAGCCCCCAAATGTGTCCTCCCACCTGCCCAAACACAGAGCACACATGGACCTTAGCCCTAAAATGGGTCCCCCCTCCATCTCCCCCCAAACACCAAGCACAAAAGGCCCATAACTTCCAATGTGTCCCTCCCCCTCTCCCCAACCCAGAGCCCCAACAGGGCCCCAAAAGTTTCAATGTGTCCTCCCATCTCTCCCCAACACCAGAGCACACATGGGCCCATAGCTTCAAGTTTTCCTCCCCAAACCCTCCCCAAAGGGGCAGAGCACACATGGCCCCATAGCCCTCCAATGTGGTCCCCTCCCATCTCTCCCAACACCAAGCACACGGGGCCCAAAAACTTCCAATGTGTCCTCTCCACCTCTCCCCAACCCCCAAAGGGGCCACATGGCCCATAGTTTTTCCAAAAGGGGGTCCTCCCCCAAACTCCCCCCAACACCAGAGCATAAAAGGGCCCTTAGTTTCCCCAATTTTGTCCTCTCCATCTCCCCCCAAAAACCAGAGCAAATCTGCCCAATAGTTTTCCAATGTGTCCTCCCAAACCCCCCTCCCCGTCACCAGGGTACACATGGTCCATAGTCTCCAATGTGTCCGCCCAACCCCCAAAAAAACCACCAGAAAAACACAGGGTCCTTTAAAAGTTTTACAGACCCCGGGAAAAAATCCCAAAAAAGAGGATCTCGGGTTCTTTGCAATTTCTCCTGACTTGTACTAATGTAGATGAGATTTATCCCCACTTTCTACTGCTCAATAAAGAAAATAAAATCCGATATATCAAGTCCTATTTTTTAAATTGGGAAGATGTTTTTTACTCATTGTTCTTTTTATATTGTTTTTTTCTTGTCAAACCCCCTTTTTTGGTCATGTTCTAGAATTTTAACCCTTGAGAATTTTAGTTTGGAGTTTTTGGGGGACATGTATGAAGACCGACGAGTCGAAGCGCCTGTTTTCACGTTTTTTTCC
>JAODAL010061479.1:0-20297 GCA_025379985.1 Phyllomedusa bahiana | reverse complement strand
ACCTATTTGGTGACAAGAAAAAAAACCCGAAATTATAGAAGGGAAAGTCAGTGCAAACAAAAAAAAAGCAAAACACTACTGTCACCGAGTAGCTTCTCTGCTAATATCAGTAATAACACAGTATGGCTTTCCCAAAAAGGGTTTTTATTTAGATGTAGTGGAGCCAGATTCAATATATGCATATTTTCAGACAAAAGAAAATGCTTTGTGAATAAATACACTTACAAAGTTTACAAAATTGAGAGTTTTATTAATTGTGACACTACCAATGTGATTTTTTGAAATATATGTTAAAATGCAACTGTTTTATGGTTTTCATAAAAGGGAAAGTAAAAAACAGGTTACGAACATTTATGACATCAAAAAATAAAAAAGAGAGTCAAGTTTTTTGGGGCTACAAAAAATTTTTTTAGAAACACACAAGGTGATTTAAAAAAAGGGTCCCGTCACTAAATTTTGACCCCCTTGGTGAGGACAGGACAAACTGTGACGACACGTTTCCCGCCCTGTGTCCCCAATTCTGTGAGATGTGTTTTTGAGTATTTAGGTTAAATCTGCAGTTTTCAGCCGAAAAAAAGTCATTAAAGAAAATTATTTTAAACCCCGCCCACCTGAGGGGTGCCCTGCCCCTTTGAATAAGTAGAAACATGGAATAATTGCCAGGGGGCGGGGATATCTTTTGGGGGGCGGGGCTAACACCCGCTCAAAAATAAAAAGTAGGGGTAAATGCTCTAAAACGATAGATCTTCGAATAAGGGCAACCCGCGCGGAAACAGCTGTCTGTCACCTAGATTGTGGCCTCACCAAGGGAGGCCCTTACCCATGTGGGCAATTCCCTTTAAAACCTTCCGATTCTTTGGCACAGAAAAGGGGAATATCCCCGGGGGGGAGAGACCACAAACAAGCTGTGAGATTTAGGGAAGCCTTTTGGATTCTGGAGCTTGACACTAGAATGCCTAGTGGATTAAACTATCGCGATGATCTAATGTATTTTTACTTTTGTCTTGCCTTGTGGCATTTTAAAACAACTCTATATTAGTCCAATTTAAGTAATATATACAGTTCATAGAATACCAATTGCTTTTTTTTATTAATTTGCATATGAATAGACCCCACCTTGTTTCTAACCTGACTCAGATAGGTCAAGTGTTTAGCTCTCCCACGTACTCACGCTGTACAAGGGACTCAATTTTGTCTCGAAACATGTAAGTCTGTGAGTCTGTGGCATGCCTCTGTTTCCCTATATAAATATGCTGCATTACCGCTGTGTTATTCAATGGATATCCAAAAAACGGAAAAAATAAAAAACTACATGCTCTGGATCGCGACTTCACAGGAGGATTTAATCGTGACGTAGATTTAGAAGATGGCGAATTTCTCAATAATTCGATTCGTTCACTTCGCCCGAATCTTTCACGACAAAAATAAATTCGGGTCCGAATTACTTTGGCCAGAAATCACGTTAAAGCAGTATTTCAGCTGAACAGAGCTGCAGGGTGCTGTGAACGTCTGTGCATGCTTAAATATGCAGAGGGAGCTTGGGTTTGGTTTCATACTAGTTGGTGTTTTAGTATGTCACGCAGAATGACTGCCGCCGCTTAAAGAATCGCTTCAATTTAAAATTCCCTGGGCACTTAAGAGGGCAAAACTGAACAAAAAATTCAAGCGGGAATGTTGGCTGATAAAGTAATGCTCAGCCGAAAAGCTGGGAAAAAAAACAAGCTGAGAGCTCAGGTGGCAACATTAGTGACAGAGTGTGGATGGTGGACGGCGGCAGCCACAAGCAGCATAGAGGTCAGTAGTGCACTATGACATTCTGGAGTGGTGGCCATAAACAGGAGGAAGCCACAGCAGAGTGGCCACAATGACTGAGGGCGGAGGTCACGGCGGCAGCGTATGAGGTCTGGCAGTGGCTTAATGACATTCTGGAGCGCAAAACAGTATTAGGCACAAGAGTGCCCCACAATGATACAGTGTGGAGGTCACGGCGCAGCCAGTATGAGATCAGCAGTGGCACAATGACATGTCTGGAGAGGCTAACAGTATTTTAGGCCACAGAGTGGCACAATCCACACAGCGTGTGAGGTCACGGCGAGCAGCAGTAGAGATCAGGCGAGTGCGCACATGGACAATCTGGAGACGGCACAAAACAGTATTAGGCAACGAGTGGCCAAATCACAAAGTGTTGGAGGTCCCGACAGCAGCAGTATGGAGATCAGGCCAGTGGGCACATGACATTCTGGAGGTGGCCAAAACAGATGGAAGCCACAGAATGGCACATTGGAACTGAGATCGGTGAGGTCACGGGCGGCAAGCAGCATTAGGTCAGGCAGTGGCACAATAACCAGTGTGGAGGGCGGCAGGAGTTTCAGCAGCAGCATGAAGGTCAGAGAGTGGCACAATGACATTCTGGAGGGTGGCAAACAGGAGGAAGCCACAGAGTGGCACAATGAATGAGAGCGGAGGTCATGGCGGGCAGCCAGCATGAGGTCAGGCAGTGGCACAATGTATTTGGAGGCCGGCTGGCAAAATCAGTATTGGCCACGAGTGGACAATCACATCAGTGTGGAGGGTCACGGCGGCAGAGCTAGCATGAGATCAGGCAGTGCACAATGACATTTGGAGGCGGCAAACAGTATTAGGCCACAGAGTCGGCACACATACACAGTGTGTGGAGGTCACGGCAGCAGCCAGTATGAGATCAGGCCAGTGCGCCAATGACATTTGGACGGCGGCTAAACAGTATTGGCCACAGAGTGGCACAATCAACACAGTGAGAGGTCACTGGGAGGCAGCTAGTATGGAATCAGGCAGTGGCAAATGACATTCTAGAGGCGGCAAAAATGTATTAGGCACCAGAGTGGCCACAATCATAACAGTGTGGAGGTCACGGCGCTGCAGTATGAGGTCAGGATGTGGCACACTGACATTTCTTAGGTGGCAAAACAGTATTAGGCCACAGAGTGGCACAATGATACACTGTGGAGGTCCACGTCAGCGAAGCAGCAGCATGAGATAGGCAGTGGCACAATGGACATTCGGGAGGCGGCAAAACAAGTATTAGGCCACGAGTCGGCACCAATCACACAGAGTGGAGGGTGCACGACAGCAGCAGTATGAGATCAGGCAGTGGCACCAATGGACATTCTGGAGGTGGCCAAAAACAGGGAGGAGCCTCAGAATGGCACAATGACTGAGAGCGGAGGTCACAGGCGGCAGCAGATTAGGTCAGCAGTGGCACCATAACTACAGTGTGGAGGGTCGGGCAGGAGTTACAGCAGCAGCATGAGGTCAGAGAGTGGCACAATGAATTCTGGAGGTGGCAAAACAGGAGGAAGCCACAAAGTGGCCACAATGAATGAAGGATGGAGAGCGGAGGGTCACGTGGCAGCTGCATGAGGTCAGGCGAGTGGGCACAATGACATTCTGGAGGCGGCAAAAAGTATTAGGCCACAGAGTGGGCACAGTCACCAGTGTGGAGGTCATGGCGGCGCAGCATGTGATCAGGCAGTGGCACAATGACATTCTGGAGGCGGGCAAACATAACAGTATTAGGCCTAAGAGGGGCACAATCACACAGTGTGGAGGTCACGGCGGCTGGCAAGCAGTATGAGATCAGCAGTTGGCACAATGACATTCTGGAGGCGGCTAAAACGTATTAGGCCACAGAGTGGCAAAAATCACACGTGTGGAGGTCAGGGGTGGCAGCAGTTGAGAATCAGGCAGTGGCACAATGGACATTCTAGAGGCGGCAAAAAAAAAACAGTATTAGGCCACAGAGTGGCACCAATCCACACAGTGTGGAGGTCACGGCGCTGCAGTATGAGGTCAGCAGTGGCCCATTGACATTCTGATGGTGGCTAAACGTATTTAGGGACAGAGTGGCACAATGATACAGTGTGGAAGGGTCACGACAGGCAGCACGAGATCAGCAGTGGCACATGACATTCTGGAGGCGGCCAAAACAGTATTAGGGCCACAGAGTGACAATTCACACAGATGGATGGGTCACGGCAAGCAGCAGTATGACGATCAGGCAGTGGCACAAATGACAATTCTGGAGACGGCTAAACAGTCTAAACAGTCTTAGGCACAGAGTGCACAATCACACATGTGGAGGTCCCGGGCGGCAAGCACAGTATGAGTTAGGCAAGCAAATGGCACAATGTACATTTGGAGGCGGCAAAACAGTATTAGGCCACAGAGTGGCACAATAACACAGTGTGGTGTCACGGCTGGACAGCAGTATGAGATCAGCAGTGGCACAATGGATTTCTGGAGGCGGCCAAAAAACAGTATAGGCCACGAAGTGGCACAATCACACAGTGTGTAAAGTCACGACAGCAGCTGCATGAGATCAGGCTGTGGCACAATGACATTCTGGAGGTGTGAAAAAAACAGTATTAGGCCACAGAGTGGCACAATCACACGTGTGGAGGTCACGTCGGCAGCAGTATTGAGAATCAGGCCTGTGGACAATGACATTCTGGAGTGGCAAAACAGGAGGGAAGCCAAAGAGTGCACAATGACTGAGACGGAGGTCACGGCTTCGGCTGCAGCATGAGGTCAGGCAGTGGCACAGTGAACAGTGTGGAGGACATGGCAGCAGCCACAGCAGCAGCATCTGAGGTCAGGACAGTGGCCTGATGACACAGTGTGTGGATGTCACGGGCACAGCAACAGCAACAGGAAGCGTAGCATGAGGTCATAGGGATGCACAATGACAGAGTGTTGAGGGTGGGTGGGCAGAGTGTGGCTAATACCAGTACCTGGTAAAGTGGTGGTACGCACGATGGAGAAACTGTCAGCAGATGTGTGGCATCAGGCGGGGTGGGGCTATAGAATAGTGGCTTGAGGCAGGTTGTTTGAACCCAGACTGACGGGTGCCTAGGCTGGGCGGGTGCTGTGTGGAAATCCTGCCGATACATACCTGATTCATCTTGTCAAAGGTCAGTCATTCCACATTTCCGTGACAGCGGGTTCTCCTTGGGGAAAACGAGTGGCCCCGCCGCACTGAACAACCCGCTCTGATGCCTCATACTGGCCGGGCTGGACCAGCTTCTCACTGAAAACTCGGAAGTTGCGGCCACACATCCACGTTTGGCTGCCCAGTAGTCCAGCGGATCTTTAACTGAGGTGGCAGAGTGACTGTCCAAGTAGGCCAAATCCTGTTGGTTCAGGACTGTTCCAGGTCTGCTGCTGTGGCGGACTGACCCTCCTATCTTGGCAGGGTGAAGGAAGCTGCTCATCACGTGACTCAGGACGTTGGTTATTACTGATGGAGCTGGTAATGCTCCTACCCCCCACCTTCCCCAGGCATCAGCCCGCGGAAAGTAGTACGGTGAGCGCTGAGGAACCCCCCCCGGTCATGATACCTGTCAGAGGAGGGACGATGCGCAGATAGGCAGCGGCCAATGATTTGGAGGATTTCCACTATAGTATTTGAGTTTGTCTTTTTCCTCTCAATAGGCTGGAATAAGGCTCCCATTTTGGTTACCGACGGTAGCGAGGGTCCAATAGGTAGAGAGCCAGAAGTCATCCCTCTGCAGGATTGCTGACTATTCGGCTGGCACTAGCAAGACAAATAAGCTTGCTGCGGGCCATTGCACAAGTGAATCGAGGGACTCCCTGCCTCCATTTCCACTTGTATATGCCTCGGTGCTTGTGGGTCATATGCCTCGTCTTCACTCATCTCCCATCCCTCCTCAGCTGCTCCTGCTGCTTCCTCCTCTCTTGTCACCTGGGGTTAGAAAATCCACTCTTTTACAGGACAATTGTTTCTGCATCCAATGTCCTCTCACTTCTCCATTTCAGTCCCCACGGATCATGTGGGCCACGAGTGTAGTGCCACGTCTCCAGTCCCTGACCCAGACAGATTATTCAGCATCATATCCAGGACATGAAGCAGATGAATGATGATATTCATCCCGTAGTCCTGGCCACTGACAATAACGTCGCCTGCTCCGTATGGCCTCAACACAACGGCCAGGTGTCACGCAATGAGACTGCCACTGGTGACATCAATGTTACACAGGGAGTACTTCTGCTGCCTGGATTATCAAAAAATCGTTTTTAATGTGGCCTTTCTCTGTTCATACAGTCGTCCAAACATAGTCAGGCTGGAAATTTCAAGTGGTGGAAACATCGCATATCAGCATGTGTTGGGGGGGAGGCCCGTTCTGCCGCTGCCTGCAACTCGTGGAGGGGTGTTCCTGGCTTTGTAGAATGGATAAAGTACATGCACTGTTTCCTGGCCCATTTTCAGAACTATTTGAAGATCGGTTGGAAGACTTCAGGAACTTTTCACAACCAGATTGAACTCAGTGCGCTGCAGGGCGCCGATGGCCCATCCCTCCTAGGTTGCAGCGGTACACCATTGTTCTCCCACATGTCCGTCACCATGGTCTGATTTGCAGTTGACAAGCACCACATCGATTTCTTGCTGCATGACGCGAGCAGTTTCCTCATGTGTTGACTTCGTTCGCCAAGGCAGCCAGGTGTTAGAAACTGCGTGACCACGCTGTGCCTAAATGTGTATGATGGGCGTACTTGTGGAGCTGAGATGGGTGGTGGTGGAGGAGGGTGGAGGCGGGACATTAGGCGCAGGTGAAGCAGTTTGACCCCCCCCCCCAGCCGTTGGAGGAGGAGCAGCGGCGTCTCCTGTCCAAGTTGTTGGTGGCCTGGGGCTGGAAGAAGAACATTCACCAGTGGGCCGTAGAGGACAATGTACTGGCCTGACCGTAGTTACATCTCCAGGACGTCCGCGCTGCGTGGCCACCTTGGAACAAACCGATAAGCTCAAGGACTGACCACCTTTCTGTTCTACTCTATTTATGGAAGTGCTGTACTGCCTTTATGAGAAAAGAAATTACGGCTTGGAACTCTCCATTCGGCTCGGCACTAGCCATTAGTTTCTGACATGGTGCAGAGTCACCATTTGGGGAAAGGGAGGACTGCAATACCAACAACTTCGGAAAGGAGCACGGTCAGCTGCTGCGCTTAGGATGGTTGGACACATACTGTGTCTCTTTGCAATCGCTCGCTGGAACGGAGGGATGCTTGGCACCATGAGTAGCGAGGAGCTGGTGAGCATCTGGACCGGGAGATGATGTCAAAGAGAAACAGCTCCCTTTGAGAGGGTGGGTGGAGCCTTGACTGGCGCAATGGGCATGCGTGCCACTGGGCGCTGCTGCTGTTGCTGCGGCTGCAGGATGGACCAAACATTGAGGCCACGTTTCTCCAGGCCACCGGATGGTGAAGCTGCATGTGTTGAGCAAGGGCCGTGGTGCCAACGTTAGCTCCCTGCCACGCTTCACATTCTGCCTACAGATGTTACATTCATATAACCCATATGCGGCTCACTCCGGTGTTTAGCAAAGAACTGCCACACCGCGAGTTCGGATTTTACCGCCAAGACGCTCCACACTTGAGTGACTACTGCCGCGCATTGCCTCGCTGACGCCCCTGTGCCGCTACTTTGTGGACCTGCGGATAGCGGGTTTTTTAACCACTGGCCGCATTGGGCTCCCGGACCTCACACTGTCCTGCTATTCCTGCTGCTATCAAGGCCCAACACAGTAACCACTTGCTAGCAGCGCAGCTCCTGACGCGCAAGCTGGATCGCCCTTATCTTACTGACGATGATGAAGCTTGACATAACCCGGCTTCCCAAGTGCGGTTAGGCTACATCTTCATCTATTTGTGTTTTCATCGTCACTGCTGTCTCATCACCGTTCTTGTATGCCGAGGCTGACCTTCAAAACCCTGACCCCCATCATCCCAATCTATACTTTCCCGCCTACTGCAAGAAGAGGCGATTTTGGGCCCCCATTTCTTCACTCCAAGTGCTGCTGACTGCCCCCCTAAAATTTGTTCATTCGTATTAGTGGCGCTGATCCCAGACCACATAGTAGAAATTGGCTGAGGGAACCGGAGGGGGCAGAGGGGGCTGAGGAAAGGGAGGGCCGCTGCCCCCCCCGGGCCCTGCCAACAAAGGGTTTGTGTCTGAGGTTCCCCGACTCTTGGTGGGGTTGTCAGATGTTCTGGGGGGAAAGGAGGATCCCTAGTCAACCAATCAAGAACCCCTTGGGTTGTGAACAACCCGGCCCGCTAGATGACAGGGGAGTTGGGGCCCTCACCGAGTGACCTGCTGCGAACCCCCTTGCTGTGCTGCGACCGGGGCCCTTTTCCCAGGAATGTTTGTGCACGCCATCGCAGGTGCAAAAGCCTGCCACCTCCTGTTTTGACATACTGTTTGTTCTAAATGTACAGCACTGTTTGATGTTATATCTGTATTTGATAATAATACCCCCTTTTTTGACTCCTAAACCCAGTAAAAGTTGGAAAACCCCCTTGGAAAAAAATTGGCCCCCAAAAATGGCCAGAAAAAATTTACTTGTATGTGTTGTTTAAAAACACTGTGTGTTTTAAAAATGTAAAAGCACAAACAGGTTAATTTCCTTCGGACGAATTAGGTACGGGAAAAAAATGTATATATTTTGGGTTGAAAAAGAGGGTTTTAATTTTTGTCGCACCCCAGCAAAAACAACGCTTAATTTAACCCCCTGGATGAAAATTGCGCAAGAATTGACCGCACAAACTAGTAGCTTTGTAGCGTGTTACAATTGGGTTTTCACGCCACAAAAACAAGGATACAGTTGTAATTACCTTTGCTTGTGAATTAGGCTCAGGAAAAAAATTTATATTTTTGGCTTTTGAAAAAGACGGTTTATTTTTTCGCCCCCAGCAAAACAAGTTAATTAACCCCTGGATGTAAATTGCCCCAAAAGAATTGAGCCCCCAAAAAATGTGTTTGTAGCGTTTTTAAAATTGGGGTTTTTTTCTACGCCACAAAAAGAGAAAAAGTTGAAATTAACTTTGTTGTAAAATTAGGCAAAGGGAAAAAAAATTTATATATTTTGGGCGTTAAAAAAAGGGACGGTTTATTTTGTCGCACCCCAGCAAAACAACGTTTAAATTTAACCCCTGGAGAAAATTCGCAAAAAAATTTGACCCGCAAAAAATAGTGTTTGTGGTGTTACAATTCGTGTTTTTCCCCAAACCAAAAAAAGAGAACAGTTGTAATTAACCTTTGTTGTGAATTAGGTACGGGAAAAAAATTTTTTTTTTGGCGTTGAAAAAGCGGTTTATTTTTGTCACACACCAGCAAAACAACGTTTAAATTAACCCTGGATGTAAATTGCCCCAAAAAAAATGACCGCACAAAATAGTGCTTTGTAGCGTTTTCCTTTTGGTGTTTTCTCGCCACACAAAAGGATACAGTTGTAATTAAACCTTTTGCTTGTGGAATTAGGCTACAGAAAAAATTTATTTTTTGGGTTGAAAAAAGAGGGTTTTTTTTTGTCGACCCAGAAAAAACAACGCTTAATTAAACCTGGATGTAATTGCGCCAAAAAAATTGACCCGCAAAAAATGTAGCTGTGCAGCGTTTTTTAAATTTGCGTGTTTTTCTACCCCAAAAAACAAAGATCAGTTGTAATTTTTCCTTGCTTGTGAATTAGGCTACGGAAAATTTATTTTTTTGGCGTGAAAAAGACGGTTTATTTTTTTTTTCAAAACCCAGCAAAAAAAAGTTTAAATTTAAAACCCCGGATGTAAATTGGCCAAAGAATTGAGCCCAAAAATAGTAGTTTGTAGCGTGTTCAATTGGTGTTTTCTAGCCACACAACAAGAGAAAGTTGAATTAACCTTTGCTTGTGAATTAGGCTCGGAAAAATTTTATATATTTTGGGCGTTAAAAAAGACGGTTTTTTTGTCAGCACCCAGCAAAACAAGTTTAAAATTAACCCCCGGGATGTAAATTGCCCCCAAAAAATTGGCCGCACAAAAGAGTTTTTGTAGGGGTTTCAATTTGCGTGTTTTTTACGCCACAAAAAAAGAGATACATTTTGTAATTAACTTTGTTGTGAATTAGGTACAGGAAAAAATTTATTTTTTTGGGTTAAAAAAAGAGGTTTATTTTGTCAGCACACCTGCAAAACAACGCTTAATTAACCTGATGTAAAGTGCGTCAAAGAATTGACCCCCAAAAAAAAATTAGTAGTTGTAGGTGTTACAATTGGTGTTTTCTACGCCACCAACAAGGATACAGTTGTAATTTCCTTTTGTTGTGAATTAGGCTACAGGAAAAAATTTATATTTTTTGGCTTGAAAAGACGGTTTATTTTTGTCAGCCCCCCAGAAAAAAACAAGCTTATTAACCCTGGAGTAATTGCCCCAAAGTTTGGGCCGCAAAAAAATGAGTTTTTGGGTTTTTCAATTGGTTTTTTTCTACGCCACCCCAAAAGAGAAAAGTTGAAAATTAACCTTTGCTTTGGAATTACTACAGGAAAATTTTAATTTTTTGGCTTTAAAAAAAGGAGGTTTTCTGGTGTCAGCACACCAGCAAAACAACGCTTAATTCCCCCCTGATGTAAAGGGCCCCAAAAAATTTGAGCCCCCAAAAATAGTGCTTTGTAGGTGTTACAATTGCGTGTTTTTTTCCCCACACAAAAGAGTTACGTTGTAATTTAACCTTTGTTTGTGAAATTTAGGTCAGGAAAAATGTATATTTTTTGGGTTTTGAAAAAGACGGTTTTTTTTTGTAGCAACCAGAAAAACAACGCTTAAAAAACCCCCCTGGATGTAAATTGCGCCAAAGTTTGAGCCGCACAAAATAGAAAGTTTTTGTAGATGTTACAATGCGTGTTTTCTACGCCACACAAAAGGATACATTTTTTAATTTAAACCCTTTGCTTGTGAATTAGGCTAAGGAAAAATTTATATATTTTGGTTTTGAAAAAGACGGTTTATTTTGTCGCACCCCAGAAAAACAACGTTAAATTAACCCCTGGATGTAAATTGCGCCCAAAAAATTGAGCCGCACAAAATAGTGCTTTGTAGCGTTTTTACAATTGCGTTTTTCTAGCCCACAAAAAGAGATACAGTTGTAATTAAAAATTTGCTTGTAAATTGGCAAGGAAAAATGTATATATTTTGGCTTTGAAAAAAGCGTTTTTTGGGGGTTTCAGACCCCAGCAAAAAACGCTTAATTAACCCCGGGTGTTAAAATTTGCGAAATAGAATTGAGCCGACAAAAATGTAGCTTTGTGCGTGTTACATTGGTGTTTTTCTACGCCACACAACATAGATACAGTTGAAATTTAACCTTTGCTTGTAAATTTGGCTACAGGAAAAAAATTTTTTTATATTTTGGGTTAAAAAAGCGGTTTTTTGGGGGTAGCAAAACCAGAAAACAACCCCTTAAATTAACCCTGAAGTAAATTGCGCAATAGAATTGGCAGTCAAAAATGAAGTGGTATTTGTATTGTAAAAAACCTTTTTCTTTAAAGAATAAAAACGGAACTGGTTGATCCCCTTGGATATTAAATGTATATGCAGCTGCAGGGGACGCACACGGGATTTCAGATCCAATACCCAAAAAAATTAAAATGAAAATTAAGAGAACAGTTTTGAGACAAGTGAGACACCCCACAGAAATCGCTATAAAAAAATCAATTCTTCGAAAGAGCTATCAGCCGCGGCAGCCCTTCCCTGATGAGCACGGGGGAGAGGAGGTGAGCTCCGGGTCGCGCCCGGACTTATATAGTGCGGTGAGTCACAAAATCCCGCCGGTCTCTGTTGGTTTCATTTGCACTTCAGCACTATGCCCTTCTTCCCCCCAGAGTGCTTTGCCCCATGTGCGCCATGTGCTGCACCCATTTTTATCAATCAAAAGCACACTTCGTTCCCCCGAAGAAACCCAAAGTTGACTTCTTTCCCGGCCCGAAGTTTTCCTGAAAATTTTAAGAATTCCACTTTTTAGAATAATTGCCCCCTTAAATTTTAAATTTTTTATGAGTTAAAAAAAATGAAATTTCCATGTGTTAGTGAAAGGGGAAAAATTTTTTTTAAAGTCTTTTTTTGACTTATGGGTTTGAAAAAAGTAGTATTTTAGCAAAATAGATTTTTTAGGGATCAGTCCAGTTCTGCTGTGGCTTTGATGGGCTTTTATGTTTGTTCCCCCTAATGACCCCATGTAAGAAACTAAACCTCTTAAGGGATTTAAAACAGCAGTTAGGAAGTTTTTTAACCCAGTAGGTATTTCACGAAATTAAAGCAAAATTTAGGTGAAATTTAAAAATTTCACTTTTTTGAGATTTTCTAATTTTATTTTTTTCACTGGAACATGGTAGTGTGCCAGGTAACTGAAAAAACAACTTTAACTCCCCAAAATTTACCATTTTTGGATATATATTTTTCCCGGTGTGTATTTGGTCAACGCAGAAAAAATAGGGGGAGAACCTACCGGATTCTGTGGTTAAATTTTCATTACGATTTATCTAGGCGCCCCTTTTAAAGTTTGCGGTATCTAAGGTGCTAAAACATAATAAACTCCCCTAAAAAGACCTTACATTGGAAACTACACCCCTTAAGGAATATGTCCAGAGGTGCAGTGACACAGGTGTTTCACAAATTTTTTTAGCGTTGGCTCTAAAAATTAATATATTTTTTCCAACAATCGCAAATTTTGCTGAAAAGTTTTATTTTTTATAAGGGAAACCTGAAAAAAAGAACCAACTTTTGTTATGCAATTCAGTTCGGCAATACCTATGTGTGGGGGTGTAAATGTGTTTGGGTGCATGGCAGGGTTAAGGGAGGGAGCGCTATTTGGGTTTTAGAATGTGATTTTGGGGGGGTTTATGTTGCATTTGAAAGCCCCCAAAATTGCAGAAAAAGTGAAACCTTTTTTAAAAGTTGCTCATTTTTGGGTTTAAACCCCCTCATGGATCCCCTTAGGGGTGTATTGTGATTTTGGCGCACAAGGGTGGTTTCATGCTTTTTTAGATTGGGGCCCCTGAAATGGATGGGGAAAAAAATGAATTTCCCCCCTTTTTTTTTGGGTTATTTTCCAGTGTTGAAATCGGGTAAATGAAGGATAACTTTACTATGGGTCAATAAATTCATTGAGGAAAATTTTATATATTTTTATGTTTCCCTATTTTTAAAAAAATAGAAATGCTTTTATATAAAAATTGTTTTTCTATTTTGACAGCCTTAATGGGAATTGGCGAATGTTTAAAAGATTACTTGAGGTTCGCCGAATTTTCCCCCCAAAAAATTTTCTTTTTTGACCGAATTTTATTTGTTTGAACCAGACTCATTTTCCCTCAAAGTTTTGGGAGGCGTAATGGTGTGTAATTGATGCCAAGGCATTGGTGTGGGGTAATCCTGGCCTATCCACGCTTTGATTCTTTGCAAAGGTAGTACTCCCATTTCGTTTTCCTTTCGGTAACGGGCCCCCCCGCACTTAACACCGCTTGATCCCCCCACTACGGGCGGGGCAGGACAGCTTCCCCACTGCAATCGGCAAGTTGCAGCCAACACCCAGTTTGGTGCCGGTAGTCAGCGGATCTTTAATTGGGGTGGCAGAGTGGGGTCCAAGTGGGCCCACAATTTGTTGGTTTCGGGTCAGCTTAGGTCCTGCTGTGCTGGTGAGTGCCCTCCTCACTAGGCGGGTAAAGGGAAGTGTCAAAGCAACTCCGATTATTTTGCTGTGATGGAGCTGGTACTCTCCTACCCCCCATTTTTAACCAAGTCCCGTGGAAGTGGTAGTGAGCCGAGGAACCCCGGCAGACCTGTCAGGGATGGAGATGTGCAATAGGCATGGGCCAACTGACTACGGAGGATTTCATTAGTATTTGGTTTGCCCCCTTCAGGTGGAAAAAAAGGCACCCTTTTGGCCCGAAAGGAGGGTAAAAGGGGGTTGTAAAACCCAGGTGCCTGGTTGTAGGAATGGTGAATTTTGCAGCAAAAGTTTCCCACCCTTTTCAGAATGTTCTGAAAAAGGGGGGGAAAAGACTTCGGGAACCTTTTCACGTGCGCCCTGCAGGGGCATGGACCTCCCCGGTCGCGCGGACACAATGTTCCTCCCATTGTCCGTCACCATGGTTCTGATTTGCAATTGGCACATTTCAATTTCTTGCTGCATGACGCGGAGCAGTTCCTCCCCTGTGTGACTTCGTTCGCCGAGGCAAGCCAGGTGTAGAACTGCGTGACACCGCTGTGCCTTGCACATGTGGTATGATGGAGCAGCACTTGTGGAGGCTGAGATGTTGGTGGTGGTGGAGGAGGAGGCCGAAATTGGCGCAGGAGCAGCAGTTTTACAATGTGGAGGAGAAAGCGGCGTCTCCTGTCCAAGTTGTAGGTGTGGCTGGGCAGGAAGCACATTCACTCAATGGGCCGAAAAAGACTTGTACTGGCCCTGACTGTAGATACAGCTCCACACGTCCGTGCTGCCGTGCACCTTGGAAGAAACCGATAGGCTCAAGGACTGGCCCACCTTCTGTTCTACATTTGTGAAGGGCTGGTACTGCATTTTTCGAAAAGAAATTACGGCTTGGGATTCTCCACCTCAGCTCGGCGCAAGCCATTAGTTCTTTGAACGGTGCAGATTCCACCACTTGGAAAGGGAGGGACTGAAGTACCAACAACTTGGACAGGAGCATGGTCAGCTTCTGCACCTTAGGATGGTTGGACGCATACTGTTGTCTCTTTGCAATCACCTCGTTGAATGACTGCTGGCGCCATGAGTTGCGAGGAGCAGGAGCATCTGGACTGGGAGATGATGGCAAACAGAAACAGCTCTCTTCAGCAGAGGTGGTGGAGCCTTGACTGGCTGAAATGACATGCGTGCAACTAGGTGCTGCTGCTATTGCTGCGGCGGCAGGATGGACCACTACATCTGAGCCACGCTTCTCCCAAGCCACCGGATGGTGACGCTGCATGGGTTGATGCAGGGCCATGGTGTCAATGTTAGCTCCTTGGCCATGCTTCACTTTCTTCCCACAGATTCTACATATACCCATGTTCGGCTCCTCCGGTGTCTTAGCAAAAAACTGTCATACCGCCGAGTAGGTGGTTTTGCTGCCAACGCTCTGCACTGAGTGACTACTACCACCGCTGCCTTGGTGAGACCCTGTGCAGCTACTTTCTTGGACCTGCGAAGAGGGTCATCTACCCCGTGGCCGTTTGGCTCCCGACCTTGCACTGCTGCTACCCTGCTGACTCACGGCCACACTACCGACTTGCTGGCTGCGCCGCTGCCTGATGCGCAAGCTGACGCCCTCTTCTCCTGAGGATGATGAAGCACTTGCTTCACCCGACTCCCAAGTGCGATCGGCTACACCATCATTGATTATTATTGGATCTTCACTGCTGTACTCCTCAACGGTCTTGGAGTGCAGATGCTGACCCATCACAACATGACCTCCCATGCCACTCTCCACATTCATACTTTGCCACCTACTGCAAGTAACAGGGGATATCGGCCCCACTTCTTCGCTGCCAAGTAGCTGCTGACTGTCCTCAAATTGTTCATCGTCGCTGTATAGTGTCGCTGAGCCCAGACCACATACTAGTTCTCTGACTGAGGGAACCGAACAGGACAGAGGCGGGTTGTGGACAGGTGAGAACCACTGAGCAAGGGTTGTGTCTGATGAACCCATTGACTCTGGCTGGGGTAGTCAGATGTCATCTAGGATGAGGTTGATGACCTAGTCAACCAATCAAGAACCCTTGGGTTGGTGGTCAACACACGGCCACTAGATGACACCGGCAGTTCTGGCCTCACCGAGTCACCCCTGCTGCAATGTCCCCTTACTGTGCTGTGACCTGTGCCTGCTCCAGGAATGTTTGTGCCACTGACACTCGCATGTGAAGAGCCTGCCACTAGAGATGGACAAATCGATTCTAATGAAGTGGAATTCGTTTAGAATTTCAGGAAAACTTCAATTCTGAACGAAGTCAGAGTTTGGGGTGATTCGCGGGAACAAAGCGTGTTTTTAATTGATAACATGGCTGCGAGCACATGGTGTTACATGGGGCAAAGAAGACTGGGAGGAAAAAAGGCGTAGCCTAAATGACATGTGCAGAGATGAAGCCAATCAGAGACCGGCGGGATACTGTGACGTCTCCGCACTATATAAGTCCGGGCGCGACGCTGGCAGCTCACACTATTCTGACTGTGCTGTGTAGGGAAGCTGCTGCTGCTGATATCTCATACTAAAGAACTAACTTTTATACAGCGATTTTTGGGGGGGTGTCACAGCTTGTCTCAGAGACTGCTTCTCTTACACGTTCTAATTTTGATTTTGTGGGGTATTGGAATTGAAGTCCAGTGTGCGTCCAATTCAGCTGCATATACATTTTTAATGCTAGCTGCTCAGTTCTTTAGCACATTGAATATCCAAGGGTTATCTAAGCCTGTTGTTGTTGTATTCAGTTAAAGAAACAGCGTTTTTACAATCCAAATACCACTAAATTTTTGGTTGCTCATTTCTTTTGCGCAATTTAGATCCAGGGGTTAATTAAGCGTTGTTCTGCTGTTGTGGTCACTAAAAGAAACGGTGTTTTTCAATGCCAAAGAAGAAATTTTGGCTGTAGCATAATTCATATCCGAAGGTTAATTACGAGTTTTTCTGTTGTTGTGTTCCGTAAAATACACATCGTTTTAACACGCTACAAATCTTGTAATTTTTTGCATCAAATTTCTTTTGCGCAATTTACATCCAAGGGTTAACTAAGTATTTTTCTGCAGTTGTACTCAGTAAAAGAAACGTTGATTTTCACCGCCAAAGAAGAAATTTTGCCTGTAGCATAATTCACATCCCAAGGTTAATTACTAGGGATGAGCAATTATAATCGACAAAGTTAAAATCGGAACGGTTTTTAGATTGATCGGAAATTTCCGATCACACAATATTTTAGGTGGCAATCTGCAGATAATTTATTACTATCGCTCCATTTTTGGTGCTTCCTGTCATTTTGGCAGCCAGCAAATCAGCTTAGAGCATAGAGCAGGGTGAGCTGGGTGTGTGACCTCATGACTGTGATGTGTATGGTTGTCATTGGCTGGAAAATTCCCATGACCTCATTTTGCATAAAACAGCGTTTCCTGTTCAGTATCAGTGTTTCAGTGTCTCTCACTAGAGCAAGACGTGTGCTACGTCTCTCTCAATACAGCGCAGCTCAGAGACACAGTTCTTCTATTTATTCCTACAGACAACTATGCTTTTAGCAGTGAACATTAAAATATAGGTAGATTAGAGAATTTCAGTTCTTAGTTAGTTAGACAGAGACTTTTAAAGAAGCATCTAGCTCTGTACAGCCATGAGGGGGGGTTGGGAGGACAGACAGACAGATAGGAGGGTGTATATTGTGCAGCCCAGACTATGATTTGAACCTGCATTGAAATGGCATTTTTTTTACCACTTTTTGGCCAGCACACCTCGCACCTGAGGTGAAATTGTACCTTTTATTTTGTGCATCCCAGTTTTTTTCAAAGAGACACCTTGTACTTACATTAGGATACAGAAATTTTCGAGAAAACTGTGGTGTTTTCATTGTGCAAAAACCCCCTTTTCCCTTTATCCTTTATAACTTTTAAATAGCTGTACTTCCTTTAGTGCAGCACAGTTTTGTTTCAAGAGCCACCTTTTTACTTACATTAGGATACAGAAATTTTGTAGTAACTGTAGGTGTATTCATTTGTGCAAAACCACCTTTTCTTAAAAAATATAACTTTTAAATAACTGTATTGCACTTTGGTGTGGCCCAGTTTTGTTCAAAGAGCCACCTTGTTCTTAAATTAGGATACTGAAATTTTTTTAGTAACTGTTCTCGTGTGTCATTGCTTCAAAAAATGCAATTTCTCATCCGTGTAACTTTTGAATAGTTTTACTGTGCTTGGTGAATCTCAGTTTGGCGCAGATAGCGCACTTGTACGATAGTTTGTTGAAAACTATCAATTGCTAGTCCTACTGGGCAGTTATAAATCCCTGGGACTGAAGGAAGAACACTGTTGATTTTGTTCTTCCACCAGACCACATTTCACAGGAATTAGCTAGAAACAATTCTGTTTCTAATCCTAGTTGGCGGTAGGAAATTAGAGGGATTTAAGAATAGCTGTGATTTGCCGTCTTTCCATAAGAGACTGTCAAAATCTCTAATATACCTTTTTAAATTTTTATCTTCTGAACATTGAGTGAAAAGCAGGTGGTAAGAGAGCAAAGAGGGGTGTAGGATATGGAGGTAGAGGTATGAGAGAAGGTGCTCCTTCCAGTGCTGGCGACAACACGCAAGCCAGCGGATCGTCGGTTGCAGGACCGTCAGGCCTGTCATCGCTGGTCGGTGCCCTGTGAATCTCAGTAACGAACAGCGTTGCCAATCTTTTTCTTCAGTGGTTAGTGCAACCTGCATCCAGCGTTTTACCTCCCGTCCTCCCAGTCACAGCCAAAAATTTCATCATCATCATCGTCGTCAGCATCAGTCCAACATGAAGCGAAGGCAGCCCAAATGTCAACTTGTGTACCCACCACTGTGGATAATCCATTTTCTGAAGACCTCTTTGATGAAAAAATGCGGTTGGGGTGAAAAGGCATTTCAAAAGATCAAGAGGCCAAAGAAGATGATTTTGTCTGCTCTGACGCCCAATTGCTGATGCCATCAGAGGAGGAGAAGGAAGCCGGTCAGTCGCCACAAATCCCGAGTGGTCGGCAACGCCTGGCAGTGCCTGTTGCTTTTAGCCCGCAGCTCCAGGATGTAGAATGTCAGGACTAGGAAGTCACCTGTGTTGATGATGATGATAATGACGACATTGCGGATCCAACGTGGTCTTTTCAGCAGAATTTGCTTGCGAGGGCTTCATCACTGGACGAGGAGGAAGACGATGGGGTAGTGTCAGTATGGGTTCAGCCTCAAAAAGGTAGAGGGCGGTCGCACAAGTCCGCTGAGATTATTCCACCAGCCACGATCAGAGGAAACACCGCTCCTCGCTTATCGCCATCGAAAAGGTCAAGGACCTCTCAAGCCTGGCCTTTTTCGGGGCAAGCCTCTGATTCACCACGATGTTCATATGCCGCCTTTGCCGTAAATGCATCAGTAGGGAAGAATCTTAGGTGTTTAACCACCACCAAAAATGTCTTAGTCACATGCAGCGAATGCATGAGTTGAAATGGAGGGAAAACTTGGCCAAAAAAGGCCACACCGATCCCGGGCTTCCAACCACTGTCACACCCTCTGTCTCCGCCTCCTCCTCCTCAACCGCCACGACCAAGCGTTCCTCAGCTGCCCATGTGTCTCAGAGTCATGAGCAAGGATAAGCCTCTGCTTCAGCCTCCACCGTCACCCGAGTACCACCAGCACGCCCAGAGACCCATCTTACCCCTTCTCCTTCCACCAGTTTGAAACCCGCACGCCGTTTCAGCGGCCAGTCTAGCAGCCAGCCTTTTTGTCTACCAGGTTTGGGAGCCCGAAGAAACACTTTAACCCCAAAACCCTCCCAAAGCCAAAAGCCTGAATGTCAGCATTGCCTTTTTCAGGCAATTTTTCATTGTGGGTTCAGACAGGTTTAAGGGTCATGCTGCGCTCCAAAGGCAGGTATAGTCAATGTCCAGTTCAACTAAAATGGGTGATTCAAAGACTCCTTTTTAAGGCACCCTTTTTTAATTGGCAGTCATGCAGGTTTGGGGCTCACGCGTGTGGCCCAGGCAGGTATAGTCAATGTCCAGTTTTAAACTTTAAATGGTGGTCCAAAGACTCCTTTTTCCGGCACTTTTTTAATCTGGCAGTCATGCAGGTTTGAGGGTCATGGTGTGGTACAGGACAGGTATAGTCAATGTCTAGTTCAACTAAAATGGTGGTTCAAAGACTACTTTTTCCGGCACTTTTTTAATCTGGCAGTCATGCAGGTTTGGGGCTCATGCTGTGGCCCAGGACAGGTATAGTCAATGTCCAGTTCAACTAAAATGGTGGTTCAAAGACTCCTTGTTCCAGCACTTTTTAATCTGTGGGTCATGCGGGTTTTAGGGTCATGCGGCGGTACAGAACAGGCATAGTCAATGTCCAGTTTAACTAAAATGGTGGTTGAAAGACTCCTTTTTCCGGCACTTTTTTAATCTGGCAGTCATGCAGGTTTGAGGGTCATGGTGTGGTACAGGACAGGTACAGTCAATGTCCAGTTCAACTAAAATTGTGGTTCAAAGACTCCTTTTTCCGGCACTTTTTAATCTGTGGGTCAAGCGGGTTTGAGGGTCATGCTGCGGTACAGAACAGGTATAGTCAATGTCCAGTTGAACTAAAATGGTGGTTTAAAGATTCCTTTTTCCGGCACTTTTTAATCTGTGGGTCAGACAGGTTTAATGGTCATACTGCGGTCCCGGGCAGGGATGTCAATGTCAAATTTCAACCCCAAAATGGTGGGGTTTAAAAACTCCCTTTTTTTCCGGCACTTTTTTAAA
>JAODAL010061478.1:0-20298 GCA_025379985.1 Phyllomedusa bahiana | reverse complement strand
GCTAAGCTAAAAAACTTTGAGTTAGCGCCTGATTCTCTGTCATTGTGCCACTCTCTGACTTCATGCTGTTTCTGCTGCCATCAACTCCACACTCTGTCATTGTGCCACTCTGTGGCCTACTCCTGTTTTTTATTTAACATATAGCCGTATATTATCAGGCTGTCATGTCTTAAAACTCTATGGGAGTTCCTTGCAATCTTCCCCACTTGTAACTCAAATCTACACAAGAGGTGTGTTGTATATTTCAACTGTTATTTACTTAGTTTCAAATGGTGTATATACATAGTCGTTGATGACGACAGACACCTATGGCAATGAATATAAACTAAACACATTAGACAGCACTTATCTGACGCAATGTAGCATCTAGGTTAGGTGAGCGTCCATATGAAGCCAGATGAAGAGAGGAGCGCAGTCCTCATACTGCCTGTTGGCAGAGTGATGTTTTGGAAATACCACTTATCCTTTTTCAAGCATGCGCTCTAAAGACACAAGACACCTTTTATAGCGTCACCATTACACAGGGTTACATCGTTAGATATAGCTGGCTTTGTATCAAAAGTATCCCAAAACATACAACACGACACATATAACATTTTTTACAGAAAACAACGCAAATTAAAAGATTCATTAAGACCTTTGGGTGCGAATGTATCTAACTGAGAGATCCAATATGCTTCCCGTTGTAATAACCTCTTTCTATATTGGTTAGCATCTTATGCATACACCTGCTCTAAAACGCACCAACGTAGGTCGCAAACGTTATGGTAATATTCATTGAAATGTTTCGCTACCGTGGTTTCTCCAAATTGTGTATGTTTATCTCCTTCTTTAGTACATTTAAAATTACGTATTGCAAACTTGTGTTCATTTATCCTCAGTTTGACTGACCTGCTGGTTTGACCTACATAACATTTACCGCATGGACACTTTCGGAGGTAGATAACGTTACTACTCATGCAGTTAAAAAATCCTTTGATAGGTACAACAATACCTTGTTGAGGGTGTGATATAAACACACCTTTAATTATTGCTGAGCAATTCACACATGACATACATGGGAACGTGCCACTTTTTTTGGATCTCAAAAATTGTTGTTTAGTTAAAGGTGATGGGCATATGTCAGAATGCACAAGTTTTTCCCCCAGTGACTTACCTTGCCTAAATATACAGCGTGGTTTCTCCTTAAATAGATAGCCATATTTTGAATCTGCTTGCAAGATGTGCCAATGATGATTTATGACTAGTGTTGAGCGATTTTTATCTGCAAAGTTGAAATCGGCAAGGTTTTGATGGTGGTCGAAATTTCCAGATCATGCGATAATTAAGGTTAAAATCTGGGCATCTTCTATTAAGATCGCGCCTTTTTCGGCGCTTCCTGTTTTTGGGGGCCCGGGCCAGAAAAATTCAGATTACAGAATAGAGCAGGGGGGGAGATGTTTTGTGGGGGACGTCATGCGGGGTTTTTGTAGGGTTTTGTTTTTGGCTGGAAAAATTCCCATGCCCTCTTTTTTACTTAAAACCCAGCGTTTTTTTGTTTAGCCTCGGGTGTCTTAAAGCGTCTCTAGGGATAGGACCTCCCTTTTCCTGTGGCCAAAAATTTTCAGCGTTTTTTGGTTATTTCTGCACAGAGAAACCCTTACTTTTTTTGGGGTGTTTCCTTTCCCAATTTAGTAAAATTAGAGATTTAAAGATTTTATTTTTAGTTAGCTAGAAAATTTTTAAAAAGAGCATTACCGCTGTAAATTCACGGGCGGTGGGGGGGGGGGGGGGGGGGGGGGGGGGCCGCGGGCGAACACAGACAAGCTTTATCTATAAAAAACCCTTTGGATAAAGTTCACCAAAAATTTTGTGGGGGCTTTGGGAGTGGAATATTTTATTATTAACATTTTGGGCTTTTTGAAAATTTTTTCCCTGGATATTGGGCGCCTAAAACTTATATTGGATTTTTTGAAAACTGCGGGTTTCTTTTTGTTAGCTGCAAAATTCCCACTTTTATTTTTCAGTATCCTTTTCAGTTTGGTTTTTCCTTTTTCAATTTTACCCATTCACCTGTAAATGTGATTTATCCCCCTTTTGCATTTAAAAATTAAAACCCAGCAATTTGTAGTCGCAAGGTTGTTTTTTCCCAAAAAAATATTTGTTCTTTCGAAAAAAATAAAAGTTAGGGTTTTTTGACTTTTGCGCACCCAGCATTGTTCTTTGGGCCGAAGACTTTTACGTAAATCTTAAAACAGCAATTCTATTTCCCAAAACGGGGGAATTAAAAAATTTTGAAAAAAAATTATCGTTTTTATCCCAAAAAAACATAACGTTACGTGTTTTTTGGACTTTTGCACACCCAAGAATTTTTCATTGACGCACCCTTTTCCGGTAAATCTTAAAAAAACCCAAATTCTTTTATTCCCAAAACAGGTGTTTGAAAGGTGAAAAAAAATTTTTTCGTTAATTATCCCAAAAACATAAACAGTTACGTTTTTTTTTGACTTTTGGCCCCCCAGCTTTGTTGATTGAGCCCCATCTACTTTAAATTTTTTAAAACAGCAATTCTATATTCCCAACAGGGAATTAAAAAGATGCAAAAATATGGGTATTATTATACCAAAACAAAAACATTTTTAGTTTTTTTTGACTTTTGCGCACCCACCCTTTGTTCATTGACGCGCATTACGAAAATTTTTAAAAAACAGAATTTTCATATTCCCCACGGGTTTTAAATTAAAAGGGTTTAAAAAAATTGGGGTTTTTTATCCCAAAAAACAAAAACGTTACGGGGTTTTTTGTTTTTTGCCCCCCCGCATTTTTTAATTGAGCAGCATCTCCCGTAAAATCAAAAAACAGCAATTTATTTTTCCACAGGTAAATTTAAAAAGGTGCAAAATATATCGTTTTTTTATCCCAAAACATAAACGTTTAAGGGGTTTTTTGACTTTTGACCCCCAGCATTGTTCATTGCCCTCACCATCCGAAAATTTTTTAAAACAGAATTCTATATTCCCCCACAGGTGAATTGAAAGGTTTGAAAATATACGTTTTTTTACCAAAACTTTAACGGGTTACGGGGTTTTTGATTTTTGCACCCCCGCATTTTTTCTTTGGGACGCAGCATCTATTTAAATTTTAAAAAACAGAAATTTCTATATTCACCACAGGTGAATTGAAAGGTGCAAAAAAAAACCGTTTTTTATATAAAAAACAAAAATTCGGGGGTTTTTTGTTTTTTGACACCCAGAAATTGTTCATTAAAGCGCAGCTACGAAAAATTTTAAAAAACAGAAAATTTATTTTTTCCCCACAGGTAAATTAAAAGGGGTCCCAAAAAATTAGTTTATTATCCAAAAATAACATTTTACGGGGTTTTTTGACTGTTACCCCCCCCAGCATTTTTTCATTGACGCGGGCCTCAAACGAAAAATCTTAAAACAGAAATTTTATATTAAACCCACAGGTAAATTGAAAGGAAAAAAAATTTCCCCTTTATTATACCAAAACAAAACCCGATTTGTTTTTTTGGACTTTTGCCCAGTCCAGATTTGTTGATGCCCCCTTGCTTTTTTAAATTTGAACCCAGCAATTTTGTTTTGATTAAAAGGGTTTTGGGAGAATAGTTTGTGATTTGCCGTCTTTTAAAAAGGGAGATTTTCCCAAAAAACTTTTCCCAAATTCCTTTTAAAATTTTTATTTTTCTGAACATGGAGCGAAATTTGCAGGTGGTAAGAGAGAAAAGAGGGGGGTAGCACTTGGAGGAAAGGGGGGTTACGGGGAAAAGGTTTGCCCCTTCCCCCGTGCTGGGGGCCCAACACGCATGCCGCGGATCGTCATTTTGGGGCCCGTCAGGCCTGTCTTGCGGGTGGGGCCCCTTTGGGGAATTAAGAAAGAACATGGGCCCCCAATTTTTTTGCCCTTCAGGGGGTTAATGAAACCTGAAATTTCCCAGTTTTCCCTCCTGGCCCTCGCAGCCCGGGCCCACAAATGTCGTTTTCAGCAAAATCAGCTTTGTCCAACATGAAGCACCCCAAAATTGTCAACTCGTGTACCCCCCCTGGGATAAATCCTTTGGGTCTGAAGACCTCTTTGTTGAACAAAATGCGGTTTGGGTAGAAGGCTATGTTAAAGATAAAGAGGATGTTTTAGTTGCTCTGACGCCGTTACTGACCCAGGAAAAGGTAAAGGGGGGTTTAAAAGGAACCCGGCCCAATCCCCAAAAATTCCCGGGGGGGTCGGAAACCCCTTGCTGTGCCCTTGCTTGTAGCCCGCAGTTTTGGGAAATGCAAAAAAGTCGGACGACCAAGTCCTGTGTTGTTGATGTTGATGATAAAGGACATTGCGGATCCATCCTGGTTTTTTCCCGCGGGAATTTGCTTGTGAGCGTTATCAGTGGACGAGGAGGAAGACGATGGGGTGTTTTCAATAGGGGGGTCCCGCCACAAAAGGGAGGGGGCCCGGTGGGCAGAAGTCCGCTGATTTTGTTTCCGCCGCCCGGTCGCGCAAAACCCGGTTTCCTCGCTTATCGCCGTAAAAAAGGCCCAGGACCTCTCAAGCCTGGGCCTTCTTTGAGCAACCCTTTCTGTTTCCCAACCCAGCGATGTCAATCCCCGCCTTTGGGGTAAACCCCAAAAGGGTAGAGGCAAAAAAAACCTTAAGGGGGTTAACCCCCCCAAAACATGTTAGTCACATCCCAGCAAATTTGCATGAGTTGAAATGGGGGGGAAACACTTGGCCAAAAAAGGCCAGCCCGACCCCGAGCCCCCAAACCCACTGTAAACCCCCTTCTGTCCCCGCCTCCTCCCCCCTCTGCCACCCCCAAAAGCTTTTCCTAAAAGGGGCCCATGTTCTCAGAGTCATGATCGGGGATCGCACCCCCTTCACCCTTTCCCCCGGGTCGCCCGAGTCCCACCAGAAACCACCGGAGACCCCCCCTCCCCCTTTCCTTCCGCCTTTTTTGACGCCTAACGCCTTTCAGGGGCCCAAGGTCTGCAGCCGCCTTCTGTTTCCGGGGTTTGGGGCAGAAGAAACATTTTTTAACCCCCAAAAACCCATCCCAACCCAAAACCCGGGAAGTGGGCATTCCCAGGGCTTTTGGCCTTGGAAATGTTGCCTTTCCGCCCTTGGTGGAACGGGAGGGGGTTCGCCTAAAGGGCCCCTCCCCTCCCCCCCAAACCGTTCCCAAACCCGGTTTTTTCTTTCCAGAAAAGCCGCCCCTTTCCCCGGGCCCAGCCACGTGTTTTTTAAAAATTTTCCCAAGGGCCTTTTGTCGCACTGTTTTCCGGGAAAAAAGTAAATCTCACCCCCGACCCCCTGGATTTGTAGCACGGCCAAGGCCGCTTTTATCCCCTTGTGAAAGCTGGGGGGTTGAGCGGGGGGGGTTCTCTGGGGGGGGGGGACGGGGTCTCAGGTTTCGGCGCACGCTCTTTAAAAAGAAGGGAGGGGTGCAGGGCTTTTTCCCACCAAGGTCCTCTGGTGGAAATCCGTGCCCAGGGGACACCAGGCCGTGTTGAAATTAATCTGCCTTGGAGACCTTTCCACACCGGGTTTCGGGAAACCCTGGTGGAGGGTTTTAAAGCAACGAGACCGAGCGCGGGCCCTGGGTGGACAAGAATTTTGTCCCGGGCAGGGGGGTGTGCAAATAGCGGGCAAAAATTTCCGGGCCCCGCCTTAAGATCGGTAGGTGGAGCAAAACCCCCTTGCCGGGGTCATGTATGAACCTTGTCGTCCCCGAAAATTTTCTAAAGAGCTACCGGGTTCTGGACTGCCTGCTTAGAAGGCTCGAGGTTTTGAGTTCGCACTTCCCCCCGTTTGCACCCTGCTTCGTTCCCCCTTGGCTGCGTTTTTCAGCGTCAGGGTCGGCCTCCCCTCAAAACCCTTCATTGTTGCGTGGCAACACGCGGAATTTCCCCCCTCCACCCTGCTCCCGCGATTGTGGGAAACAGCGCATTCCCCTTTCGCGTACGAAAGGACACAAGGCCTTGAAAAAGCAGCGGGGACGGACCTCGGGGGTTGAACCAAAGAGAAATGGGGCAGGTGAAAGGCTCTGCACCATCCTTGCCGTTTTTTAAGAAGCCACCAAAATGGTCAGTGCGGGCAATGCCCTTGTCAGCTTGGGCATTGTGGGATCTTTTTGTTTTGGGGGAAAGATGTTGGGCCCTGAAAAAAGGGCCCCCCCCGCGCGGGGGGAGGAGACGGGGAAAAACCAAAGGGAAGGAATTTTTTCCCCCCCCCCCGGGAAAAACCCGGGGTTGGGGCCCTTTTTTTCCGTCAAACACAAGGCCCCCAAAAGTTTCACCAAAATTTTATCGGTCTTCATTTGGCATTGGTTCGGGGTTTTTAAAAGATTGTGCAAAGGGGGGCCCCATCAGCTCTTTAGGGTTCATCATTTTCAGGCAAGTCAGGGCTTTTGTTGAAAACTGTGCCGGAGGGGGCGGAGGAGGAAGAAGGAGGGGGGGGGGTATTCCTAGGGCAAACCCATGTTACCGAAGTCCCGCCTTTTGGGGAAGAGGTTGGCGCGAAATTTTTGGGGGGGGGAGGAAAAATGAGGGGAAAATCAGTTTTTCTAGTGCCCCCCGACCCCCGAGGCCCTTTGGGGAAAACAAGGCTCCATCTTCACCAAAGAGTTTCTTGGGGTGCCCCCATTTCCTCCCAAAATGATCCTCGCATTTTAAGGCCCTCAAAAGAAACCCCAGTTACTGGGTGGCCACCCTCCTGGATCCCCGGTACAAAAAAAAAACTCAGCATTTCCTTCCCCCCCACCCCCAAAGAGGGTAAACCTGCAGGGGAAAAGGAGACCCTTTCGGTTTTATCAAAATGGAGGCTTTTGTTGCGGGCTTTCTTTCCCCGTTCCCAAATGTAACGGTTTTGGGAAAAAACATCAGCGGGCGTGACAGCAAATAGAGTGCCCAAATAGGCGTAGCGGGGAGCAGCGGCAAGGGGGGCAGAAGAACCCAATTGGGGGACCCCTGGCAATCTTTGTTTTTCCACCTCAACCCAACGCAGCAAAAGAAAGGGGACACATCCAACACCAGGGGATCAGCCTTTTTAAAAACATGGTGCACGAATATTTTTGCGTTCAACCCGATGTTTTTTATGTGTTCCGGATCCCAATTTGACTTCGGGGTTTTCCCCAAAAGGGGAAAGAAGGCCCGAGGGCTCTTAAAGCCCTAGAGGGGTTGTTTGCCCCGCAGCCGGTATTTTCTGGCGGGGCTTTAGCACCCGCTGGAGGGGTCATTACAGACAAAAAGCATCCAGCTTTCCCCGATAAGGGGGTCGTTTTGACTTTCATCAAGTGAAAAAAAAGGTTTGGGTTTTCTGATGATGTTGTGGGCCCCCAAATTTTCCCGGGGCACCGATTAGTTGCCCGGTTTCTTCACCCTTCCTTTTCAAAAAGAAATGGTCCCTCTTGAAAAATTTTTTTTTTTAAAAAGTTTTTTTCTTATTTCAAATTTTTTTTTTCTTTTCCCAAAGTTTTATTTTTTTTGGTTTTTTTTGTGAGGGAGGTTAAAAGACAGCAAAAGGTTTTTTTACAAAACCGTATTTTCCCTTTACTATTTTTTTTAAGAAGTTTTGCATTTTTTAAAAGGTTTTTAGGCTTTTTGCTGTGGATACCGATTAATTTTGGTCTTTGGAAAAAGAAATGGGGGCTTCTAAGTGGCAAATTTTTCCCTCCAATTTTTAATAGTGGCTGAGGGAAATCCCTATTTATAAATTTTTTTTGGGTCATTAGTGTGAGATACAGCAATAATCAATTTGGGCTTTGGAAAAAGAAAAGTGGCTTCTAAGTGGATTTTTTCCCTCACAATTTTTTTAAAAGTGGCTTTAGAAGTCATTTTTTTTTAATTTTTTGGGTTTATGTGCTTTGAAATGCAGCCAAAACCCCAGGTCCTATTATTAAAAAAAAAAAGTTGTTTTTTAACCCGGGGCATTTGTTTTCACCCAAATTGGGCCAAAAATGGCCCCCAAGGGTCATGCTTTTAATTTTTGGGGGGATTTTTTTCTTTTGACTTTCAGCTTTATAGGGTCCTATTCAAAAAATGTTTTTTTTCTAACAGAAAATTTTTTTTTCACAATTGTTTCCTAAAGGGGTCAAGGGGCATGCTTTGGAAATTTTTTGGGGGCATTTTGCGTGACAGAAATATTTCTAAGGTCCCATTCCCAAAAAATGGTTTTTTTCTAAATACATTTGTTTTTTCATAATTATCAAGAAATGGTCAAGGGGAGGTGCTGTCAGGGAAAAAGGAATAGGTAGGACACTGTTAAAAGGAAAAACCCCAAAAGCAAAAGGGCTTTTTTTTTGCAAGTTTTTTAAAATTTGCTATCAATCCCTGTATTGGGCAAACCCATTTAATACAATGAAAAAAAAAAGAGAAACAAAAAACAGGGGGGGGAAATTTCCCTCCCATTTTAAAAATGTGTTTTTTTAGAAAATTTTAAAGTCCCAAAAAACTTGCATGTTTCAAATTTGCTGTTAAAAAAAAATTTCCCCTTGGGAAATTTTTTCAAGGGAGGGGGGACAGGAAAAAATTGACCAGATGTAGGTTATTCAGAGGACTTGGGGTATGGGAACGGACAGAGAAAAAATTTACAGAGACCATTTCCTCCGCACGTTGAGTAAAAAAGAGAAAAAAAATTTCCAAGATATTTGGGCAACCCGTGGTAACAGGAGCGGGTTTAACCCCCAAATATTTCCCAAGGTGAAGCTCAATTGGTCCACAAATTTATACGGAGGGACAAGCGCACCCGGTTTTTGGTGTGTACTGAGGAAGGCTGGGGGTTTTTACCCCCTTCCCCCCTTCCCCCACTCTGCTTCAGCACGGGCGTTTTCGTTTCTTTCGTATCAGGGCTTTTTTAAACCCGGTATTAATTTAATGACAGTGCCAGCCGGGCTCTCACCGACCCACTGTAAATCCGGCCCGGGGGCATTTCTGTGGGCCCCGGACAGGTTTTTGGCAATGTCCAGTTTAAAAATAAAATGGGGGTTTTGGGAAAACTCCCTTTTTCCCCGGGCCCTTTTTAAAATTTGGGGGGGCATTGGGAGGTTTGGGGGGTCATGCTGTGGCCCCGGGGCAGGTTTAGTCAATGTCCTGTTTAAACTAAAATGGTGGTTTAAAGGGCTCCTTTTTTGGCTTTTTAAAAAGGGGGGTCATGCAGGCGGGGGGATCATTGGGTGTGGCCCCGGACAGGGTTTTTCAATGTCCGTTCAAGTAAATGATGGTTTTAAATCATACTGCCTTCTGGAACTTTTTTAATTTGTGGGTGATTTCAGGTTTTTTAAGGGGGGGAAGGTGTGGTACAAGACCCGGGATAGTGAATGTCTGTGGGCTTTTTTTGTGGGTTTTTTAACCCAAGTTTGTTGCCCAAGATGTAGCACGTATCCATTTGTGTTGTGGGGTGTTTTTTTTCAGTTCTCCAGCCCTTTTTTGGGTTTTAATTTAAAGGAAGGTTTTTTTGCTCTCCCCAAAAACCCTTTAAAGGTCATCGCTCATAATCGCCCCCTCACTTTCGGAAAAAAACCCTTTTCGAAGGGGGGCCGAATAAACGAAAAAAACGTGGGTCTCGATAGCCAACGCAAATCGCTCAACATATTTTTTGGGCACATCTTAAAAGTTTTGAGTGGGTTTATTTTCGTGGATTTCAAAAGTAGTCTTTTTGTAATTTTTTTTTCTTTTTTGTTTTATAAAAAGTTCTTCCCATTTCATTGATTTAACCTTTTAAAACCTTTGTGATTAGTTCGGGTCTTAGGGACCCCGCTTAGTGAATTTCTCAACAATCTTATGCATCTGTTCTTCATAGCTCCCTATATCTGAGCAGCTGCGGCCCGCTCACATGAATTGACCCTTAGGAACGCCATAAAAAACTTGTGGGGAATGATAGCTCTTTCGATGGAGGATATTGTTTCGCTCAGAAGGTTTAGAATAAAGAGAGGTATGAAATTGATTAGTATGGTTCATCTGATATACTATGACATCTAGATATTCAACAGCATAAACTTCTTTATTCAGAGAAAATTCGATTGAAGGGTGACAGGTGTTTAGATGAACTATGAACTGGTCCAGATCCTGTTCTGAACCAGTCCATAGCATAAACACGTCATCGACGTAAGGCAACCATAGTTTAACATGAGAAACATATTTAGTTTGATGCACATATTTCTTTTCGAATTCTGACATGAATAGATTAGCTACACTGGGAGCTACAGAAGACCCCATCTATGTCCCCTGTATTTGTAGGTAATATTCATTACTAGAGATGGCGAATTTCTAAAAAATTCGATTCGGTGACTTCGCCGAATTTTCAGACAAAATTTGTTTCGGTCCGAATTACTTCAGGACAAATCACGTAAAAAAACAGCTATTTCCAGGCTGCTCAGAGCCTGCAGGGTGCTGTAGAACGTTGTGCCATGCTTAAATATACAAAAGAGTTGGTTTGGTCTTCATACAATGTTGTGTTTTAGTAAGACACGCACATGACTGCCGCCGCTCTTAGAATCGCTTCACTATAAAATTCCCTGGGCACTTAAGAGGGCAAAACTGACCAAAAAACTGAAGCTGGAATGTAGCCTAATTAAGTCATGGCAGCGAAAGCTGGAAAAAAACAAGCTGAGAGCTCAGGTGGCAACATCAGTGACAGAGTGTGGAGGTGACGGCGGCAGCCACAGCAGCATGAGGTCAGAGAGTGGCACAATGACATTCTGTAGGTGGCAAAAACAAGAGTAGGCCACAGAGTGGCACAATGACACAGTGTGGAGGTCACGGCAGAAGCAGCATGAGGTCAGACAGTGGCACAATGACATTCTGGAAGTGGCAAAACAGTAGTAGGCCACAGAGTGGCACAATGACACAGTGTGGAGGTCACGGCAGCAGCCGCATGAGGTCAGACGGTGGCACAATGACATTCTGGAGGTGGCAAAAACAGGAGTACCACACGAGTAGGCCACAGAGTGGCACAATGACACAGTGTGGAGGTCACGGCCACAGTAGCATGAGGTCAGACAGCAGCACAATGACATTCTGGAGGTGGCAAAAACAGGGAGTAGGCACGAGTGGCACAATGACACAGTGTGGAGGTCACGGCAGCAGAAGCATGAGGTCAGACAATGGCACAATGACATTCTGGAGGTGGAAAAAACTGGAGTAGGAAATAGAGTGGAACAATGACACAGTGTGGAGGTCACAGCAGCAGCAGCGTGAGGTCAGAGAATGGCACAATGACATTCTGGAGGTCGCAAAAACAGGAGTAGGCCACAGAGGGGCACAATGACAGTGTGGAGGTCACGGCAGCAGCCGCATGAGGTCAGACATTGGCACAATGACATTCGGAGTGGCAAAAACTGGAGTAGGCCACAGAGTGGCACAATGACACAGTGTGGAGGTCACGGCCACAGCAGCATGAGGTCAGACAGCGGCACAATGACATTCTGGAGGTGGCAAAAACTGGAGTACGCCCCCGAGGGGCACAATGAACACAGTGGGGAGGTCACGGCAGCGGCATGAGGTCAGACAGTGGAAAAAATGACATTCTGGAGTGGCATAAACTGGAGTAGGCCACAGAGTGGCACAATGACACAGTGTGGAGGTCACGGCGCAGCAGCATGAGGTCAGCAATGGCACAATGACATTCTGGAGGGGGGCAAAAACAGGAGTAGGCCACAGAGTGGCACAATGACACAGTGTGGAGGTACGGCAGCAGCAGCTGGAGGTCAGACAATGGCACAATGACTTTTCTGGAGGTGGCAAAAACGTAGTAGGCACAGAGTGCACATGACACATTTGTGGAGGTCACGGCAGCAGCCGCATGAGGTCGACAGTGGCACAATGACATTCTGGGGGTTTGGAAAAAAACTGGAGTAGGCCACAGAGTGGCACAATGACACAGTGTGGAGGTCACGGTAGCAGCAGCAATGAGGTCAGACAGTGGCACAATGACATTCTGGAGGTGGCAAAAACAGGAGTAGGCCACAGAGTGGCACAAAGACAGAGAGTGGAGGTGATTGCGGCAGGAGCAACAGCATGAGGTCAGAGAGTGGCAAAATGACACAGTGTGGAGGTGAGCGCAGCAGCAAAAACAGCAGCAGCAGCATGAGGTCAGAGAGTGGCACAATGACACAGTTTGGATGTCACGGCACCAGCAACAGCAGCATCAGCAGCAGCATGAGGCATAGAGTGGCACAATGACAGAGTGTGGAGGTGGGTGGGCAATACCAGTCCCTGGTAAAGATGGTTGGTGGCAGATGGAGAAACTGTCCGCAGATGTGTGGCATCAGGCGGGTGGCGGCATCAGAATAGTAGCTGAGGCAGGTAGTTTGAACTCAGACTCATTTCTCACAGTTTGGGTGAGGCCATAGCTGATGTAGTTGACGCCTAATGGCATTGGTGTGTGGAAATCCTGTCCGATCCACTCCCGATTCATCTTGACAACGGTCAGTCGTTCCACATTTCCCGTGGACAAGCGGGTTCTCCTTGGGGTAACGATGTCCCCCGCCGCAATGAACACCCGCTCTGATGCCACACTACTGGCCGGGCAGGAAAGCTTCTCCATTGCAAACTCGGCAAGTTGCGGCCACACACCCAGTTTGGCTGCCCAGTAGTCCAGCGGATCTTCTAATGGGGTGGCAGAGTGCTGTCCAAGTAGGCCAACACCTGTTGGTTCAGGCTCTGCCCCAGGTCTGCTGCTGCTGCTGGCGACTGCCCTCCTCACTGGCGGGTAAAGGAAGCTGTCATCAGTGACTCCGACTTAGGTTGCTGCTGATGGGCTGGTACGGGCCCCTACCCCCACCTTCCCCAGCACCCGTGGCAGTATTTCGTGAGCGCGGGAAGAACCCCCCGGCCCAGACCTGTCAGAGGAGGGATGATGACGAAACATGGGCAGCGGCCAACTGATTTTCCTATAGTATTTGAGTTTGTCCTCCCTCTCAGCAGCTGGGAAAAAGGCTCCCATTTTGGACCGGTAGCGAGGGCCCCAATATGGTGGAGACCCAAATCATCCATCTGCTGGATGGTACTATTGGGCGTCCTAGCCGGGCAATCGTTGGCGGGCCTTGCACAAGCGACTGAGGGGCCCCCTCCCTCCATCTCCACTGTATATGCCCGGTGCTTGGGGTCATCTGCCTCACTTCCCCCTTCCATTCCCTCCTCCACTGCCCCCTTCTTCTCTCTTGTCCCCCGGGGTAAAAACCCACTCTTTTACCAGACAATGATTCTGCTCCATTTTCCTCCTCCTCCTTTTCGCCCCCCACCGATCATGTGGCCGGAGAGTTCGCCACGTCCCGTCCCCTGCCCAGAAGATTTTTCAGCTCTGTTCCAGGAAAAAGGCAGTGGAATGACGTTATTCACCCCGTAGCCCGGGCGACTGAAAATAAGGGGCCTCCCGAAGGGCCTCAAAAAACCGGCAGGTGTATGCATGAGCGCCTGGCTGACATAAAAGTTACACGGGGGGATACCCCGTCCCCCCTGGATCATCAAAAAAGTTAATCCCCCCTTTTTTGTTCATACAGTCGGTCCAACAGTGCGGGCGGAAATTTCCCAAGGGGGGAAACATCGCATATGAGGGGTTTTGGGGGGACCCTTCTCCGCGCAACTCGAGGGGGGTGTTCCTGGCTTTGTTGGAATGGATAAAGGGGAAGCACGTTTCCTGGCCTTTCAGAATCTTTGAAAATCGGTGGGAAAACTTTAGGAAACCCTTTTTACAACAAAGTTTGGACCATCCTCCTCGGGGCGCGGGACACCTGTTCCTCCCATTGTCCGTCCCATGGTTCAAATTTTCAGTTGGTGCGGGGGAAAACCACACATCGATTTCTTTCGGCAGAGCGGGCGTTCCTCCCCCGTGTGCTTGTTTTCCGAGGGAAACCCGGGGTAGAACTGCGTGACATGCTGTGCCCTACACATTGGGATGATGGGCGTACTTGTGGAGGCTGAGATGGGGTGGTGGTGGAGGAGGGGGAGGCGGCATTGCGTAGGAGCCCCCAGTTTGACAACGTGGAGGGAAAGCGGGTCTCTGCCAAGTTGTTGGTGTGCCTGGGGGAGGAAAGCACATTACACGTGGGCCATAAAGGAATGTACTGGCCCTGACCGTAGTTACAGTCCAGACGTCCGCGCTGGTTTCACCTTGGAACAAATGATAAGCTCAAGGACTGGCCCACCTTTGGTTTACATATTTATGAAGTGCTGGTACTGCCTTTTTGTAAAATAAATTACGGGTTTGAACTCACCATCTGGTCTCGGCAAAAGCCATTTGTTCTCTGAATGGTGCATAGTCCACCATTTGTAATGGGAGGGACTGCAGTACCAACAACTTGGACAGGAGCACGGTCAGCTGCTGCACCTTAGGATGATTGGACGCATACTGTTGTCTCTTTGCAATCGCCTCGCAAAGGAGCATCTGGACCGGGAGATGATGGCAAAGAGAAAAAGCTCCCTTCTGCAGAGGTGGTGGAGCCTTGACTGGCTGCAATGGCATGCGTGCCACTGGCCGCTGCTGCTGCTGCTGGGGCGGCAGGATGGACCACCACATCTGAGCCATCCGTGGATGGTGGGGGGTACAGGGGATCGACCAACGCATTTCGGGAATTCACATATTGCCCTTGTTCACGGTAATGCTTACATTTTCTGTTTCATCTTAAATAGCTAAAAGGGGCGGTACTCACATTACAACGTCATTTCCCTTTCAAATAAAAATAACAGAGCTAAAAGCTACACTGTGGTATTACATTGAAATAATTACATTTATTATATACAATGTGATGGTGTTATAAAAGAGAATATGAATCAGAATACATTAGTAAATATAAAGCTAATCGTTTCTATAGTTCATTCCCGAAGGGAACCGTGTTTCTAGCTCATATATCCAGGCAGCTTCGCGCAGATGCACATTGTGCTGCCAGTCACTTCCATTTACGGGGCATTCTACCTTTTCTATTCCATACCAACGAAAATCTGTAAATGAGTTTTCATGGCATTCTACGAAATGTTTGGTGACCCTGAGTAAGTGCTTTTTCCCTTTCTTTATATTGGTTATAGTTCTGCATGCGTGTTTTTCCTTTTCGATTGTGCTTCCTACATAGAGAATATTACAGGCTATGCATTGTACTACATAAATAAGGTGATTTGTGTCACAATTTATAAAATCTTTTATGTTTGTTTTGTTTTGTTTTTGTTGGGTCCCATAAAACTTTCCTTTTTAATGCTCAGTTTGCATACATTGCATCTTTTTTTGTTGCATGGGAAGAAGCCTTTTAAATTCATCCAAGTTTCTATTTGTTTCTTATCTGTAAATTTGCTTCTCATCACCTCATCTGCTATGGTTTGCTCCTTTTAGCTACCATATGGACTCCCTCATCTATAATATTTGCCAGTATGGGATCTTCTCTTAATATATTTAAGTTTTTATAAAATATCTTTTTAATATCATTAAATTCCCTGGCTAAATTTGGTTGAGAAAACAATTCCTTTCTTTTTTGTCTTTGTGTTTTTTGTTTTTTCCTTCAACAGGTTTTCCTGTGTCTTCCCTTGCATTTTCTTTTTGGCTTCCTGCATCATCTTATTTGTATAATCTCTTTTTTCCAGTCTACTGTCTATGATTTGTATCTGTTTGTTATACTCTGCTTTTTCCGTGCATGCTCTCTGTGCTCTACTGTATTCCCCCAGTGGTATTGCATACTTTGTGTGTATTGGGTGACAACTGTCTGCGCGTAATATAGTGTTACCACTGGTGGGTTTTCGGTATAATGTGGTCATGATTTTAGTGTCTTTTACTATCAATTCCACATCTAAGAAGGAAAATCTTTTCTCCTGTACTCTGTGGGTAACCTTAAGTTGGCAGTATTGTGATTGACATAAGAAATAAAGTCCGGTATGGACGCCACATCGCGACCCCATACTATGAGGAGGTCGTCGATGTGAATGCCCGAAACGCGTTGGTCCATCCCCTGTACCCCCTACATCCACGGATGGGAAAAAAAGGATAAAATTTTTAAACACAGAAAAATCGCTGGTTCTAATCTTCTTTTTGCTGAAGTATTTGTCTAGCAGGATACTGGGAACATGTGAACCGTGCGGATCACTGCTGTGAATTTCAGCCAGGCAAAGAAGCAGGTGCAAAGGATTCCACATTATGGTGAGCAGCGTTCATTTGTATATGAGAGACATCTGAGCCACGTTTCTCCCAGGCCACCGGATGGTGACGCTGCATGTGTTGACGCAGGGCTGTGGTGCCAACTTTAGCTCCCTGGCCACGCTTCACTTTCTGCCCACAGATTCTACATATACCCATATTCGGCTCCTCCGGTGTCTTAGCAAAGAACTGCCACACCGCCAAGTAGCTGATTTTACCACCAACGCTCCACACTGAGTGACTACTACCACTGCTGCCTCGCTGAGCCCCTGTGCCGCTACTTTCTTGGACCTGCGAAGCGGGTTTTCTACCCCGTGGCCGCTTGGCTCCTGACCTCACACTGCTGCTACCCTGCTGACTCACGGCCACACAACCCACTTGCTGGCTGCGCCGCTGCCTGACGCGCAAGCTGACGCCCTTGCTTCACCCGGCTCCCAAGTGCGGTCGGCTACATCATCATCTATTTGTGTTTCATCGTCACTGCTGTCCTCATCACCGGTCTTGGTATGCAGAGATTGAGCCCTCACAACATGACCCCCCATGACACTCTTAACATCTATACTTTGCCGCCTACTGCAAGAAACAGGGGATATTGGCCCCATTTCTTCGCTGCCAAGTAGCTGCTGACTGCCCTCCTCAAATTGTTTTATCCTCGCTATATAGTGGCGTGAAACCCGACCACATAGTAAATCTCTGGCGAGGGGGAACCGGAGGGGCAGAGGCGGTTGAGGACAGGTGGGGGCCACTGACCCGCCCCCGGGGCCCATCCCAAACAAAGGGTTTTTTTGACGTTCCCCCGACCTTGTGGGGTTGTCGATGTCATCTTGGGGGAAAGGGGATGACCTAGTAAACCAATCAAGAACCTTGGGTTCTGAGCAACACACGGCCGCTAGAGAAAAGCGGCAGTTCTGGCCCTCCCCAGTGCCCCTTGCTGCGCGCCCCCCTTGCTGTGGCGCCCTGGGCCTGCCCCAGGAAGTTTGTGCCATGCCCCTCGCAGGTGAAAAGCTTCCCACCTCTCTGTTGAATCTGTTTGTTCTAAAATGTACAGACACTGTTTGATGAAGATTCTGTATATGAAAAATAACCTCCTGTATTTGATCAAATGAACCCCGTAAAAGCTTGGGTAAACCCCTTGGGTGAAATTGGTCCCCAAAAGGCCAGGGGAAAAAATTTACTTGATGTGTCGTTTTAAAAAACACTGTGTATTTTTCTGAAATTAAAAGCCAAACGGCTTAATTAACCTTCGGTAAATTATGTACAGGCAAAATTGTTCTTTTGGGGGTGAAAAAAAGGTTTTTTTTAGTGCCCAAAAAGCAGAACAATGCTTTAAATTTAACCCCCGGATCTAAATTGTGCCAAAGAAAAGAGAACCAAAAAATTTTGCTTTTTTAGGTTTACAATGGGTGTATTTACGTACACAACAAAAGAAAAAACTTGAAAATTAAACTTTTTGGGTTATGAATTATGTAAGGAAAAAAATTTTTTTTTGCGTGAAAAAAACGTTTTTTTTAGTGACCATCAGCAGAAAAACGCTTAATTACCCTGGATTAAATTTCGCAAAAAAATTTGAGCAACCAAAAATGAAGTGGTTTTTGTATTGTAAAAACGCTGTTTCTTAAATAAATACAACGGGAAAACGGCTTGATAACCCTTGGATTTTCAATGTGCTGTGGCGATAGCATTAAAATGTTTGCAGCGGATTGGCGCCACTGGACTTCATTTCCCAAATTTACCCCCAAAATCAAATAAAACGTTAAGAGAAGCAGCTCTGAGAAAAGCTGTGACCCCCCCCAAAAATTGCTGTATAAAAATGAGTTTTTGTAAAAATAACATAAGCAGCCGGGGCAGCCCCTTTCCCTAATCAGTACGTGAGGTGGATGGCCCCCAGCGTCGCGCCCGGACTTTATAGTGGGGTGACGTCACGGGGAATCCCCCCGGTCTCTGATTGGTTCACTCTGAAATGTCATGGGCTATCCTTCCCCCTCCCAGAGTTCTTTGCCCATGAAACGCCATGTGCTCGCAGCCTTTTTATCAATCAAAAGCACACTTCTTTCACGAAAAGTACCCCAAATTTGGGGATTTTTTCAAAACCCGAAGTTTTCCCTCAAATCTAAACAATTCCCACTTCGTTAGAACAATTCCCCCATCTCTTTTTCATTCCCAATCTGAAAAAGGTTTTTTTAAAATAAAAAATCCGTAATGTCATTAAAAATGAAATCTGAGCATTAGTTAAACTACCGTCTTCTGATAATGCATTTCTAACTGCTTCACATCTTAAGTCATATAGTACATTTGTATAAAGAGATTTAACATCTAAAGTGCAAAGGTATATCACATTGTCACTGTTAGTAGATTTCATATATTGCAAAAACTGTGTAGTATCAGATAGGCATGTAATATCCCTTTTTACTTTCTTCTGTAAATAATTTTTATGCCCCACCAAGCGGGTTTCCAAAACCGAACCTACTCCTGACACAATAGGTCTACATGGTGGCATCTGTAGGTTTTTATGAATTTTTTGGTACGAAATATACTATAGGTGTATGCGGGTACGATACAGATAATAACTCTTTTGTATGTTGATCAATAATACCGGACATAAATGCTTCATCTAATTCTGAATCTATTTGTTTCTTGCGATAGCTTTATATACACTTTTATATCCTGTAGATGATTAGATGCTTCTTGAATGTAATAATTCTTGCCCATGATAACAGTTGCACCCCCTTTATCCGCCTTTTTTATGATTATATCAGAATTTTGACACAGCTCTTTCAGCGCACTGCTTTCATTGGGGGAAAGGTTATCATGGACAAAAGGAACTTTATCCCATTTATCAGTTACTTGTTTAATCACCATTTGTGTGAAGGTTTCAAGCATTGGATTTTGAACTAGAGGATCAAACCGGCTCTTTTTACCTAATCTTTGTGATAACTTAGGTTTTTGTGCATTTAATGAAGTGTTGTTACTAAAAAACATTTTCAATCTAATTGCATGACACAGCTTGAAAATATCAACATTAATCTGAAACAGGTCATTTTGTTGTACTGGGATATAATTTAAACCTCTATACAATATTTTATGTTGATCATTTGTCAATGGATAGGAAGATATGTTTACTGCTAAAGGGTTCACTTCTTCTTTTGTCCCTTGAGTGTCCCTTGTGCTAGTCGTCGTCCTGTTTGAATTGAGCCACTCGCATCTGAGTCCTCGCGTGGGCTTGTTTCCTCCAAAAAAGGTTGTTGATTTTTCTTGGAAGCACATGCTTTTTTATTTTGCGTGTTGTCAGATGCGGTACTCGATGTTTCCGAACTAGTGTCAGTTTTTTGTACATTTCTGTACTGTTGTCTTCTTCGGTTACGTTCTTCTGACCAAGTGTAGACTCTATTATATTGGTAGTCCTTGGTGTCACGTCCAAATTTCCTTATTTTATTTTGCAACAGTTGGGTCTTAAATTTTTTTCTGCATGATGTACGTTTTTCTCCTCCCGAAAGTGTCCATGCGGTAAATGTTATGTAGGTCAAACCAGCAGGTCAGTCAAACTGAGGATAAATGAACACAAGTTTGCAATACGTAATTTTAAATGTACTAAAGAAGGAGATAAACATACACAATTTGGAGAAACCACGGTGGCAAAATATTTCAATGAAATTTTCCAAAATTTGGCCTAGTTGGTGCGTTTTAGAGAGGGTAGCACAAAATGCTAACCATATAGAAGAGGGTTTTTAAACGGGGGAAACATTTGGATCTTAAATTAGATAACTCGACCCTTGGGGGTAAAAGGGATGGAAAATTTTAATCGACAAGTTGAAATCGGCCGATTTTTAGGTTGATCGGGAAATTTCCGATCACGCAAAATTTTAGGTGACAATCTGGGAATAATCTTTTTATCGCGCCCTTTTCGGGGCTTCCCTTTATTTTGGCGGCCCGCAAATCGTTAGAGCTTGACAGGGTAAATGGGTGTGTGAGTCATGACTGTGATGTGTATGGTTGTCATTGGCTGGAAAAAATCACATGACCTCGTTTTTCATAGAAAAGTGTTTCCTGTTCAGTATCAGTAATTCAGTGTCTCTCATAGAGCAAGACGTGTGCTACGTCTCCTCAAAACGCTAGCTCAAGATACGTTCTTCTCTTTATTTCCCACAGAAACTAGCTTTTAGCAGTGAAAATTATAAAATAGGTAGATTGAGAATTCGTTTT
>JAODAL010061477.1:0-20299 GCA_025379985.1 Phyllomedusa bahiana | reverse complement strand
GGGGGGGTGAAGAGCTTTGTGGACCTTTGGGGGTAGGCCAGAATAACGGGGGAAGACTGGGTCGTAACATAAAGTCGTTCAACTGTACTAATGTAAAAAACCCCCCAATGCTTGACCTTCATCAAGAAAAAAGATAATTGCACTGAAACATTTTGGGGTAGGTTTGCATTAATAATTGGAAAGGTATTGGTATCGGCCAACAGCACCATCATTGAGATTGATATAAGGAACTGTCATAAACAACAATCACCCACCTTTTGTCACCATTAAACGAAAGCTGTGTCATGTCGCGAAGCTCCAATAGAGCTTTGTTATCACTGACAGAGAAATTAGAAGGTGATGAAGGAGTAGATTGCTGTAAAGCAACCAAGTCCTTCATGACCAGAGCTTGAAATGTGCTCATACACTCAGTACGAGATTGTAATGGGTAATATTGAGAATTTTTACCTCTAAATGAGAATGGCATGACTTTTGAGGAATCATTGAGGCTGTTGTCCGATGCCAAATCCTGTAAAGACAAAAGGGACATCTGTTCATCAAAATTTAAACTCTTGAATTCATTGACATTTAATGTATCGGATTGCATACAATTGTCATTATCGATGTTAAAGAAATGTCGTTTAATAGTCAGATCCCTGACAAATTTATTGACACTCTTCAACACCGAAAATAGATGGAAAGGCTGCTGTACCACATAATTAAAGCCTAAGTTCAAAACTTTTTCCTGTTCTGGAGTTAAAGACACATCCGATAAATTAATAATGTCTATATTACCAATAGGTGCTACTTCCCAGTCCGGGTTTTTTTCTTGTTTTCGCCTATTGTGTTTCCTGCCCCCCCTATGTTTCGACCGTTTTTTGGAATGGCGCCTAGCGCAGAACGACCTGACATATTGGTATCATTGGAGGTGACACTAGTGTTGTCATCTGAGGTGTCCCCTAATTCAGACGACTCTGAATCAAAACTAACTTTCTTATCTTTACGTCTATATCTCTGGCCAGGGCTCCTATGACGTAAAATTGATTTTGGAAAACCTGATGAAGAACCTGATGAAGAATGTTTGTTCATCCAAGTGTATACAAGATCATTGTCATAATCAGTAACATCACGTTGAAACTTCTTCCTCTTGGTGTGCAGGCGCCGGCGTCTCCACTCTTGCTGTCGGCGCGACTCTTAGCAACAAGATGTGATACAATGCAGGCGTATTATTCGTCCTGCTTTCACTCTCACAGGTGAGTTGGGTAAATTTACTACTAATGCTTAGTCCATATAAAAGGTCTTAAAACTGTGTTACTATTGCTATGACTAAGGGGGTGATTCCCTGAAACGCGTAAGCTACCATACACCTTTTTTTTGTGCTTGCTTGCTGCATGTTTTTTATACATGTTTAATAAAACTTGGTGATTTTATTGGCCTATTTCGGAGTGCTGGACCATACTTTCTTTAGTTTTCATCTTACCTAAGAGCTTTGAAGCTTTTGTGCCGGAAAGGTATAGCAACTAAGCAGCATGGCCGGCAAACAGCCCAGATCATAATCCAATTGTAAGTTTATAGTGTAAATATAAAAGAAATGGTCTATGGCAAAGCCAAAAAGAGCTTGTTTTTACAGTCCAATCTTAAAGGGAATGTGTCATCAAGAGATGAGTCATTGTTTAAGTCCCATTTTTATGTTAAACACATTTTTTAGGAATTTTTGGTTTTTTAAAAATTTTTCATATCACTTTCAATATTTTTTAATAATTCTTAATTCCTGCAGTTTTCGCTTTGGCCACTAGGCCTTGTTTGCACTGCTTTAACAGCAGTCAGAGAGATGCTTTACAGCAGCTTCATGCACATAGGAGACTTAAGACTGACTCAGTCCCACTGACTTCTATAGGAGAGTTTTCTTGTCATCCTCTATGACCTGGGAAGAAATCAGTGTGCAGGGAGGTGAAAGGGTGAACTGTGACTATCTCCTCTTGTGACTGGTGGATCCTGTGTTATCTATTCACACTGGTGTCTCCTTTCAGTTCGACCCTCTTTGTGCTGATAATGAGCAGACAACTGAGAATCTTTCTGTACAGAACAGGACATATCAGACTATTATTAGGCTTAGTGGTCAAAGTGAAATCTGTAGGACTTAAAGGGGTTTTGCCACGATCTTATTTCATACCTCCTGCATCCAGCTCTTCAGCTCTGTGTGCTCAGAAGGGGGTGTGTGATTTGTTTGAATTGCAGATCATGTGACCCAGCAGGATGACATCACCAGGCCTTTTCTCTCTCTAGTCAAAGAAAGATCTGTTTATTTACAGAGGTACAAGTAGCTACACTGTAGCCTAGAGGTAATGCTTTTTACCTCCCGACACAAGGGTCCTAGGTTCAAATCCCTGCAGGAACCAAACCCATGGATTTTTTTCTCTTTATCAATACACATAGCTCATTGAGGTTCCTTTTTTAATTTATTTGCACTGTTTCACTAATTAATAAGGAGTATAGGGGACAGGAGTAGAATGACAACACCCGGGGTTTGAACACTCAGGAGCTGTCTGAGAGGAGAGGTTATGTCTGGGCATGTGCGACCAGGACTGAGGAGCTCGCAGCTCTGGTCGTAGCCCCTGGAGACGAGCTGTAAACAATGGATCACTAAAGGAGCAGCTAAAACAAAAACGGTGCAGAATTTTTAATAAGGATGAATGGTGAAAATGTTTATTATTTAATTTGCAAGCTTCCCACGCCAATTTTACTTCGTGGCAAAACCCCTTTAAGAATTATTAAAAAATATTGAAAGTGATATGGAAAATTAAAAAAAGACATAACCAAAAATTCATAAAAAATGTGTTGAAAATAAAAATGTGAGTTAAACAATAAGTCATTTTTGATGACACATTTCCTTTAAATAAAACAAATGTTAGTACATGTAAAAGTGAAGCCGGTCACTCAGCCAGTATCTGTGTATGTCCAGATATGAGCTGCATTAGGATGCAAGGAGTTTGAGGGAAACTATTCAGCAAAAAGTAGGTAGGGGGAGATAAAAGGAAGACAGACAAATGATGTTAAGTGTTATCCTAGAACAAGGAGTTTTTATAGCACACTGTGATGTTCTCTTAGCTAAACTGTGTTCCCCTTTGTTGTATGTAGCCTCCCTCATTTGCATCCCAGCAGCAGCCTTTCCTGTTTGAAAGTTTTCCTTTGCTCTGTAAAACTACAAGCCCCTGGATCCTTTACTTTGTGTATCTTCCTTCCTCCCAACCTCAGTCTTCATATACACTTCCTGTTTACTCCCTCATGTTGAAAACCAGGAAGAAGAAGGGTGTGGCTTAAAAAGCTGCCATGAAAAACACCAACCCACAAACCCCATTGGTCACATGGTCTCCTGGGCTCAACACAGATCAGTTTTCTGTATGTCTAGACTCACAGAAGGAATATTCACTAGTTTGACCACACATGGAATATTGTGTTCAGTTTTGGGCACCAGTGCACAGGAAAGACATTGTAGAGCTTGGACAGGTACAAAGGCGGGCAACAAAAATAATAAAAGGACTGGGTGGACTGCAATATCCAGAAAGAGGAGCAAGATTAGGGTTATTTAGTTTAGAGAAAAGACGGCTTTTGGGGGATATAATAAATATGTATAAATATATTAAAGATCAATATAGAGATCTCTCCCAAGATCTATTTATACCCAGCACCATATCGAGAACAAGGGGGCATCCTCTAAGTCTGAAGGAAAGAAAATTTCTACATAAACATAGAAACAGATTCTTTACTGTAAGAGCAGCGAGTCTGTGGAACTCTCTACCAGAGGAATATGTCATGGTAAATTCACTAACAAAGTTCAAAAAGGGTCTGGATGCATTTCTAAAATGTAATAATATAACAATTTATAGTGACTAGGACTCTGGAGAAGGGACTGGATACATTTCTAGATGTAATATAACAAGTTATAGTGACCAGGATTCTGGAGAAGGGTCGTTGATCCAGGGAATTATTCTGCCAGACTGGAGTCGGGAAGGAATTTTTTCCCTAAAATGAGGACAATTGGCTTCCACCTCATTTGGGTTTTTGCCTTCTTCTGGATCAACACTAGCAAAATAGGCTGAACTGGATGGACATCTGTCTTTTTTCAGCCTTACAAACTATGTAACTATGTAACTTCAGGAAGCCCACGAAAATATAATGCAAAAAGAGATATTATTCAAAAAATATTTTCTTCCACTAGAAAACCTCCTTAAAGGGTTTTGCCACGCTCTCATTTCATACCTCCTGCATCCAGCTCTTCAGCTCTGTGTGCTCAGAAGGGGGGCGTGTGTGATTTGTGTGAATTGCAGATCATGTGTCCCAGCTGGATGACATCCCCAGGCCTGTCCTCTCTGTAGTCAAAGAAAGGTCTGTTTATGTAAAGCATTGTGAGTAGCTCAGGTAAAGTTTTTGCCTCCAGGCACAAGGGTCCTAGGTTCAAATCCCTACAGGAACCAAACCTGTGTTTTTATTTCTCTTTATCAATGCACAGACCTGATTGAGGTTTCTTTTTGATTTATTTGCACTGTTTGACTAATTACTAAGGCGGACAGAGGACAGGAGTAGAGTGACAGCACCTAGGGTTTGAACACTCAGTAGCTTCCTGAGAGGAGAGGTGATGTCTGAGCATGTGCGACCAGGACTGAGGAGCTCTCAGCCCTGGTCGTATCCCTTGGAGACGAGCTGTAAACAATGGATCACTAAAGGAGCAGCTAAAACAAAAACGGTGCAGAATTTTTAATAATAATGAATGGTGAAAAGGTTTGTTATTTCATTTGCAAGGTTTCCACGTCAATTTTACTTCATGGCAAAACCCCTTTAAGACTGTGGTTGTTGAAAACTAATGAGAGTCGAAAAAGTAGCACATTGCAGAAAGCTGGTGCAGCATGAGAAAAGGATTTTTGTTGCATTATTTTTTCCTCTACTTCATCTGAAAGAACATGTTTATAGGTCACTAATTACAATAATTGACATTTGTTTGATGAATTCTTCATGAAGCCAGAATGTTCAGTTATAAAACATGGTTCAGTGTCAGAACTGTGGATTTGGTATTTGCTGTGAGGTTAACCAGCTGTCTGACATCCTCTAAGCGAGGTGATGACTGACTTCTCTTTTCTTTTACATTTGCCACAGTTTCTACATGAATAACACTTGCTTATCTCTCTTATCACCTTCCTAGGAAGTAGAAGCCACTGTTATCATTGATGGCTCCTATTTAAATCTTATGCTTCAGCATAAGTAATATTTCTGAGGAACATGGAGAAGAAACCATGATATTATTCAGAATAACCTGGGGATGTTTTGTCATAGCAGCACTGACGCTTTGCAAGCTTGCAAAAGTTAATATGAGGCAAGTTGTCAGTATCTTCAGAGAATCACACTCTGGGGCTTGTAAGCAGTTTATGTAGGTTAGAAGGTAATAGAGGGAATTTATAAACGGATTATTTGGGTTATGAAAAATTTGACGCCACTCTCACCACTTGTTGGCAGGTTTTATCAGGATATGGCATAACCTCCCACAGCACCACATATTTTTTATTATATTTGCCAGAAAGTAGTGTAAATTATGGATGAAATATACATCAGCTCATAGCCGGTAAAGTAACTGCTAAAAGATGCAAGAAATGTATTAACCATATCCTGACAGCCGGTCATAATAATAAGACTCTAAGGGGGACATGTATGAAGATCGGCGCGTCGAGATGGCCGTTTTCATGCAATTTTTAGTGAAAGCTGCGCCTCATTTATGTCAGCGCCCGAAGTGCGCTCATAAATGCGGTGTAAAGTTCCCCGCGCCTCGCCAGTGTGTAAGGCGCATTGTGGAACTTAGGCATAAGTAATGCGCCTAACATGTATTAAGTTTCTAGACAGGCTGGAAATCAGAGATAAATCATTAAGCATGTCAGTGAATAGAAATCCTGCTTGGAGGACCACAGGTCCCAGCAATACCTGTGCTGTGCTGGCTCTTGCTGTATATACTAAATAGAATAAAAGGTGAAAGCAGCAAAAATACATCTACAATTGTTGGTATTAAAAATGAAAAAATTAACATCAGTACAACATCATCATTAGCTTATTTAATGTAAAATTACTTTGTTTCTCGGAATTTGTAAGACCTTTTATAGCTGATATTTCTTTTGAGATATTATATATATTTCCATTATTTTTAAATGATCAACTTTTTCAATACATTGAAATCTTTTTTATACAACTTGGATATTTCTCTTTAATTAATTTTAGTTACAAATAATTTTTATTATTGCACTGTTGTATCTGTAGACCTAGAGCACATTTTGCCCCATTAAAATAATTGCTAGCTCCACTTCGCCTCCTCCGGCTCAGGTAGACCACATTGAACTAGGTCTGCCTGTCGGAGCTGTAATGCACCTCACTTTGCCGACCGGCATTCCTACATGCGTCGGAGAATTTGAATCTGGTGCGTCCCGCCCCAGAACGCCCACAGCACGCCCCTTCATGTTAGGCACATTACAAAGTGGCGAAGCTTGCGCCTAACATCGCATTAGTGCGTCTGACAGCGGAGCCGGCACAGTGTGGCGCACTATACGCCTGAAAACAAACAAGGAATAAAGCACCCCCCCTATGGAAAATTCAGCTTATCACATACCTCCTTGCATCTCCTTTTCTTCCTAGGATGAAGTGGAGCTCTAGGCGGTTGCCTTCCTTCGCCTATCCATCGTCCCGGCCCTGCCCTGACTTCCAAGAGCCATAACTTCTTTTATTTCCCATCTACATAGGCATATGGGACAAGACCTACTTTCTGATGGTGTCATGCGCCATGTTTGCTGGGGTTTTGTTTTTACAGCATTCTCTCTTCAGTTTAAAGGATGTGTTATCTGTATTCTACAGGTTGATATGATTGTGGCAATACCAAAGCTGTAGGGTTGTTTTTATGTTTTAGTATCGTAAAAAAAAACAAAACTTTTTTTTTAATTTACGCTACAGCGCCATTTTCTGCAACCAATAACTTTTTTTTATACTTCCATCTATTGACCTGAGGGATGGTGCACTTTTTGTGAGGTAAAATGTAGTTTTTATTGGTACCATTTTGGAATGGATGTGGGTTTTTGATCACATACCAATTATGTGTACGGTAACTTTTTTATTATTTTATTTTTTTTATTTGTAAAATTTCAAAAGTGATTTGAACTTTATTTATTTTAAAAAAAATTCTTTTAAACATTTTTTTCACTGTAATATTGATTTTCACATAGCCACAGCCAGCTTCAGACTCACACTTCCTGGTAAGGCTGTGGAGGGGTCTATAGCAGTAACTGGCATATCAGCTCTGCTATTCCAAGCTGTTACACTGATATGACTACATGAGATTTATGAAGTATACTACACAAGGCTACAGAGCTCTGAAGAGTGAAATCTCCTCATTTATTTAGATAAACTCCATTACTAGAGATTCTACAGGCTCACCATGGTCAAAGTGACTAACTGAAACCATCAAGGAGCAACGAGATAAAAGAGAGAGCAGAGAGAGGTGGTCTGTAACCAGAGAAACCTTCGTACTCTAAGAGGAGATAAAATCTTTATCTCTTGAGCAAAGCAAAATCAAAACGGCAGTGTATTTTGTGATAGTCTTCATTTATCTTTCCCCACATCTTAAAAGCTAATTAGCATAGTGAGTGAACCTCTTTAATGAAAACATAACCAGTGTAAGATGCACCAAGCATATTGTCTCTTAAAACTGGTATATAGTCTTAATGAATTCCTCCCAATGTAACAGTGGCACTCCTATTCATGGGTTGCATCTGGTGTTGCAGCACAGCTCCATTTACTTGAAAGTAGCTGAGCTGCAGTACCAGAACCAGTCCACCAATAGAAATGACGCTATTTCTAGGGGAGAAAAAAACACCCAAAAAAACAGTCACCCTTTTTGGTAAAATCTTGCAGCCATAGATCACTGCCTGTGGGCACAGCTCCATGCTCATGAACAGTTCCATTGTGTGAACCTACCCTATCTGGGATCAGGATGTGATAGATGGGTAAAAGCTGAGTTCTGTGATACAGCGGGTGAGACAAGTATTGAACATTATATTTACTATTTTGCCATAGGCAAACTTAAACTCTATCAGTTCTCTATCTGTTAAACACTAAAACGTAACTTTTATTATATCTAACTCTTAACCTCTATACACACTATTTAAAAACCTGATTTTTTAACCTCGTCATTTAACCCTTTTTGCTTCTGAAAGAACGAATAACTCCCTTTCTATTATCAAGTCTGGATCGGACCTCTAACCCCTGATGAAGCCAGGTTAGCTGGCGAAACATGTCGGGGAGGTCAGATATGACGTTTTAAATTGTGATTTCTCACCTCTGTCTAGATGTGTCACCTGCTGCAGGGATGTCACAAGGGGGCCTTATTTGTTCTGTGTCCATTAAATTAGGGACGACTGCCCAAGTAGTAGGCTTGGGATCCCTTACTGGAACTAGTACTTTGCTATAGATATAAGGCTCTCCTGTTAATAGGTGGTGCTCCACCAGATTTGATAATAGAAAAGGAGTTATTTCTTCTTTCAGAAGCAAAAAGGGTTAAATGGTGAGGTTAGAAATCAGGTTTTTAAACAGTGTGTGTATAGAGGTTGAGTTATACATAATAAAAGTTACGTTTTAGTGTTTTACAGATAGAGAACTGATAGAGTTTAAGTTTGCCTATGGCAAGATAGTAAATATAGTGATCAGAAGTCACTCTCTGTTCTCTTGCGAGATTCCCAATTTTTTGGAGATTATGTGACAAGTATTGAACATTATATTTACTATTTTGCCGTAGGCAAACTTGAACTCTATCAGTTATCTATCTGTTAAACACTAAAACGTAACTTTTATTATATATAACTCTTAACCTCTATAAACACTATTTAAAAACCTGATCTCTAACTCATCATTTAACCCTTTTTGATTCTGAAGGAAGGAAAACTCCCTTTCTACTATCAAGTCTGGTGGAACCCCACCTATTAACAGGAGAGCATTATATCTATAGCAAATTACTAACTCCAGTAAGGGATCCCAAGCCTACTAATTGGGCAGTCTTCCCTAATCTCATGGACACAAAACAAATAAGGCCCCCTTGTGACACCGTCTGCAGCGGTGACACTTGTAGACAGAGGTGAGAGATCACAATTTAAAACGTCATATCTGACATCGCCGGTTTTTAAATAGAGAACTGATAGAGTTTAAGTTTGCCTATGGCAAAATAGTAAATATAGTGATCAAAAGTCACTCTCTGTTCTCTTGCGAGATTCCCAATTTATTGGAGATTATGTGACAAGTATTGAACATGTCACCAATTTCCTAAGTAAATATATTTCTACAGAGTTTTAAAAGCGTGAAAGCTTGTCATTTAGTTAGGTAAACAAACTCAGATGCTAGAGATAAGACTCTGCAGGGAGTGACTCACTATGGTCGGACTGATTGGCTGACGGCAGCTTGCAGCAATGACAGATAAGAAAGCACAGAGAGAGGTGGTCAGTAATCTAGAGAAACTTGTACACAAGCAGTAGATAAAATCTACCCTGTTCCCCCGAAAATAAGACAGTGTCTTATATTAATTTTTGCTCCTAAAGAAGAGCTAAGACTTATTTTTAGGGGATGTTTTTTTTTCTATGAACAATAATTCACATTTTTTGTTGAACAAAACATCAACATGTATTAATATCCTGTAGTGATTTCATCACAAACATCAGCATAAGCAGCCAAACTCTGAATTGCATAAAAAAATGCAACATGTCTTATTTTCGGGGAAACAGGGTAATTTATTTCTTGACCAAAGCAAAATCAGAACAGCAATGTTTGGTAAGTATTTATTTACCTTTCCCTATATGTTAAAAGATAATCAATGTAGTGAAACTCCTTTAAATATTAATAATGAACAACTTCCAATGTTATGGTTGAAAATAGGCCGCAGTGCTTATTACGGGTAACCCAAATAAAGTGTTTTGCAATCCAACAAGAATTAATCATGGACAATGCATTCTTATTATCAATTTTCTTGACCAGTAATACTATAAATATACAATTGAACATAAGCCAAAGCTCTACAACCTTCTCCTCCCAGTAAAAACTGGGCAACTGCACCCGAATTATTTCATGGTGACAGTGAATTACGTGTTCCCTGCAACAGAAAGAAAGGGAGGGGAACTCCTACTATCCATGTCCCTGCCGAGTAACCCATGCATTAGGCTTGATTTCCTTTTCACAATAGATAAACACATAAGGGGAAAAAACTGTGCCTGTGGGTCTCCCATTTTATAAAAAATAACATGAAGCCTGTCACGTACACACTTACCAGTACGTGACGTGGAGGCCACTGTAATGGAGTTGATTTATTTGCACTCACCTATCTCGGAGGTGGCAAATCGAGCATAAATCACACCCCAACATAGTTCCGGCACTCCAATTTATCTGCTGCTACCACCTTCCTTCAGTAATCAAAAGAAGGTAATCGGAGGGAAGGACTCCGATATATGCAAACACCACACTCTCCAGCACTTGCAGGGTTAAATACTACGCCACTACTCTCCAGCAGTCACAGGGTTAAAATACTTTATCAAGTTTATGGGTTCTCAGAGCAAACAAGGACTAACTTATTAAATGTTATGTTTTAATAGAAAAAGGTACAGTGCTTAGATAAAGAACAAAAATACAATAAAATGACATAAATACAACAGTTATAAAATAAAGGGGAGAAAATATAAAAAAAAATACCTAACACTTACAAGGATAGGTTTCTTCAGGTCTAGGGGCATGGAGAAAATGGGACACAGCTTAATCCGTAATTGAACCCCAAACTGTGTACAATTGTTCTTCCAATGACCTGGTATTTTATAGGCAACTCAGCCGGCTCAGGTTTCCAGTCCTACCATCAGTTAATTATGGTAATTAGTCTGTTTCTAATTGGTCAGAGGTAATAGACAGAGGGGAGGGACAATGCATATCTGTAACGGAGGAGTGGATCCGCTGGACCAACGCAAGCGGGTGATGCTAAGCCAGCAGGGAACGGAGGTCTAAGTACCCCCAGGTTTTCACCAGAGCCGCCGCAAAGCGGGATGGACTTTGCTGCGGTGTGGGTGAACCGGGTTTCGTTACCCTGACGTGACTTGCTTGCGAGGCGGCGGGGGTCTACAGCGAGGTACAGAGATGTAATACGGAGGCGTAGTCGGGGACAGGCAAGAGTCAGGGCAGGCGGCAGAGTGTTCGTGGTTCAGAGGCAGCAGACGGTCAGGGCAGGCGGAAAAACAGGCAAGGTCAGGAAACGTAAGCAGGCGGACTGGTACCGGGAAATCAAGACTGAACTAAACCAACACTTAAACGCTCCAAAACACACCAACGGGACTGGCAGCGAGTGTAGGGGGACGTCACCCATATATAGGACCAGCGGCCCGTCAATTAACCAATTAAAGGCGCGCTGGCCCTTTTAAAATTCCGGACCAGCCGCCCGCGGCGCGCGCCTTAAGCAGGGATTTATGCGCGTGGCGGCTGTCAGAGCTGGAGACAGGAGCGGGGACGGGTTTAAGTACGGGGTTTCCAGCCCTAGAGCAGAAGGCCCAGGGGTGCGGGCAGCCGCAGCACCCGTGCCGGACCCCGTGCGCACAGGGGGACGGCCGCGGCGAGCTGAGGCGCCGCGCGCCGTGACAATATCTAAGTATGGATGTCCCATTAATGACTCATTTAATATGAAATGGGGGTTGTCACGATAAGATAGCCAGATGGGTCTGGTGTCCCTTTGATGCTTCAAGTCCCTTGTGAAATGTTGCCCCTGGTGATGGCCTTTGACACCAATAAACAAATTGGGGGTCCTGTTTCTTAGTTAATGAGCCAGGGTAAGTTGTTTTTATGACTGTGTGTGTGACATTTCACAGATATGGGGATACACATTATGTTTGAAATCAGAGGGGTGGGGGAGTCATATAAGTCGTTGAAGTAAGTATATACACAATACACACACAGCAATACAGGATACACCTAGTACTTTGTTATACTACACCTCTTACATAATACATATTTCTATGATCATTGCTGCTCCGCTCATTTTCCTCACAAATCTGTTCAGTATATATCAGTAAAGTTCAGTAAATGGAAATCTTTATTTACTGTACTTTGCTATTCTAGGCTCAGTCATATCGACTTCCATATTCCTCCCTGCACATGACCAGAACAGAATGAACATTTATGACAGCAGCTATTGTTGGCACTCCACAGGTACTAACAGTTTAGCTTTCCTATCTCTCCTGACAATCAACACACACCACTACAAATAACCTATTCCTTATCTGCAACTTCCAAAAAGTAAAAAAATGTATAGAGCAGTACTGTGCAGTCTGTGGAGTTTATCTTCCAAGATCATTTTCTACTCTACAAATGGAAGAACTAGTGCACGCCATCTACACTACTCAAAACAAAGTTTGGGATATTTGGCTTTTGGTTGAAATTTCAGGATGAACATAAAATTTCTTGAATTTTTTTTTAAAATGAACTAAATGAGACCAGATCTTGCCTTTAGCATGCACATGTCCAACTGTTCAGTGTTTCAGTACTTTTTGCACAACTTGCAACTCAGCGTGGTCTGCATGCTAGATAACTGGCAAGAGTACCTCACCACACCACCAGCTATGGGCATCATCCTCTTGCATGGGCCAGGGAGCATCTATGCTGGAAGAGGGACCAGTGGTCTTCAGTTGTGTTTAGTGATGAAAGTCGATTAACTCTGAGCAGAAATTATGGCCGCCAACGATACTGGAGATGTGAAGTAGAACGCTATGCATCAGCCAGGTCAGATACCAGTCAGGAACCATTGCCATTCATCTAGCACGCAGATGTAAATGGTTACGAATGGTCTGATGTGACACTTCCAGTTCTACAGGGCATTGTTTACAATGAACGGTCATCAGTGTCTGATGGAGCCAAAGGACATCAACTTCTTTGCCTTTCTCTAACTCTTGCAGTCTCTCTGTATCTCTGTTGCTGATGACACTCCATGACACTCTCCGCTCAGTGGCCACTTGCATCCTGTTGGAAGCCTCACAATGGCGGTGTACTGTTGATCAATTGTAAGGTGTTGTCTTGGTTTCATGATGACAGAATGTAAACAGCATGATGATGAGGACTGTTTAAATCCCAATTAAAATTCATCCCCTAAATTTACTGGGCGATTCAGGGATTAAACACCTGTTGTGAATTTTGCCATTAGGCTCCTTGTCAGAGATCAGCATGTCGTGCAAAAAGTACTGAAACACTGAACAGCTGGACATGTACATTCTAAAGTTAAGATCTGGTCTCATTTAGTTCATTTAAAAAAAAAATTAAGACATTTTGTGTTCATCCTGAAATTGCAAACAAAAGCCTAATATCCCTACATTTTTGTGAGTAGTGTACTATGTAGGTGTCAAAATTACCAATTTAAGACTTGGCCATATAACATTATTGTTTTGTACATTTTCTTTGTTTCTCTGATATTACAAAAAAGATTCCGAAGGTATAAAATAAATAAAAATTAAGTTTTTTTTAATCTTTTATAAGATCAAATATGTTTTTAAATTGTGACCCTCTTTGTTACTATCATTTTTATGTGGGTTTTGGGTTGGTCGGCTAAATATGATGGTTTGGGTTATCATTGTTTTTTTTTTTTTAGTTTTTAGGTTGTGACTTTATTTTCTTCATTTATTGATCACATTTTGCCCGGTGTAAGGGTGGAATTTCTACAAGGCATTTTTTGTATTGCCGATTTCCCCTAAGATTGGGATTGACATACTCAAACCTTCCAAGTGTCCCTATTTTTTACCCAAATTCCCCAGTCCCTCTTTACTCCTTAAACGTCGCTCTTTTTGACTTGATAAATAAACTTGCAGTAATAATCTTACTATATTGCCCCCCAAAAAGCATCGGTTTGAGTCGTAACTGCATATAAGGCTACAGTTTATGTTATTTAACAGTTTTTTGCAATTCGGACTATAAAAATATTTTGATAATTTTGGATTTATTTGTAAATAAAAACAATTATTACTTATACAGATGTATATGAAAGATCTTTTGCTCTCAGTGATACATAAGTGTCCCTCTTTGACCATTCAAAAAGTTTGGAGGTATGCATACTAGCCCCTGTTACAGAGGGAATACAGCCCCAGCACTGACTGAACAGATCTGTGCAGCTTCTGCAGTTAGCCAACACCTGGCCATCACATGATCACCAGAATGGAGGCAGAAAGTGTCACTGCTCCCTGCTACGCTGTATACATGCCTCTCATGGTCACATCCATACAGTGATTGCGAAGGCAGGGACAGTAATAAACCTTTTCTGCCTACTCTCTGGAGAGCCCAACTACTGCTGACAGCAGGCTCTCCATTTCTCCAGCTACCGTACATGATCTTAGTGGAGCAAGGTTGCTTTGGAATGCTCTTGCACAGTCACTCGCAGATCAGTCAGATGTTTTTTGGGAGTAATAGGAAGGTAGAAACCAGAATTTGGTCAATTATTTTTGCTTCCTAACAATGTCATGTAAGGTGAGGTTTAATCCTTGTCTGACCCTTTTTAAATGACATTTCAGGCTAATTTCCAAAGTTTTTATATCTAGCTCGGAATTTCCATACTTTACCAGTTAGTCACCCTAGGCTATTTTTTCTATAACACCTGCATTGGCTGAATGCCTATGTTTATATTATTACCACCCTGTATCACATACTCAGCAGCTAATAAGAAGCAGACCAGTATGGGACTCTTATATCCCAGAAGAAACATTGCTTATTTGTACTGGAAAATGACACAGTTCATGAATTCAAAGACTGCATAAAACAAAAAAATGTGTTTGGAACCCACATCAATCTGCTATAACATTACACCTTAGGAAATGTTCACATGGTTTTAAAATGGGCCGTATTTCGGTCGTTTACGCGGAAGTTAGGAAAATGCTGCTAAGATGCAGCCAATTGAGGGCCGATAAAACGGCCATTTTATTACGGTATTCCGTTACATATCAAGAGAACTATGGATTATGTCTTCCCGCCCGGCGGTGATAGCCGAGGGCGGGAGTAATTGACATGTCACTTTTAGGGCGTTACGCCCCGCTAGCAGTGTAGTCAAGGGGCCCGGGAAGTGCGAGCCCCCGCTCACCCCCCCCTTTTCCCGCCCTGCCCCCGTCCCACGGCTTTAATTGCGGGGCGAAATTTAGTCCCGAAATTAACCCGTGTGAACTAGCCCCTTAAAGAAAAAAGGTGAAGGGATAAATTGATTATTTAATAAAAATGCTACCTATAATAGGCAGTACAGTGTGTGAGCAGCCAGTTCTTGAAGTTGATGTGAAAATAGCCAAGTAGTTCAACAACTCAAAAGTCCAAAGTGTGATGGGTAGACTACTGAGTCAGAACAACTCCAAAATAGCAGGTTTTGTGAGGGGAGTTCCCTGTATACATTGGTCCAAAGAAGGACCATATATGGTCCAAAGAAGGACCATGGTCACCCAAGGTTGAGTGATGCACATGGGAAGCAAAGGCTAACCTGTCTGGCTTGATCTCACAGAAGAACTACTGTAGCACAAATTGCTGGCTAAAAAGATGGCAGGACACATAGTGCATCACAGCTTGCTATATATGGGGCTGTGTAGCTACAAACCAGTTGAAGAGCCAATACGGACTCCTTTTCACAGCTAAAATCGCCTGACTTGGGTATGTGAACATGAGAACTGGATCATGGCGAGGTGGAAAAAGGAGGCCTGGTCTGATGGATCACGTGTGTGTATCTCACCTAACGAAATTACATGAGGATCCACTATCGGGATAAGTTGAGTTGGCAGATGCAATGGAATACTCTGGGCAATGTTCTGCTGGGAAACCCTCGGTACTACCAAATACTTTGTCACATACCTTATGCGTAAACATTGTTGCATACCAATGAACCTGTATTCAGAAACCTGAATCTTGTTCACACGGACTCCATGAACAAAAAGACAAGGGAGAGTTTACGGTGCACACATGTACGAGATAGGAGAACTTGTTACTTAAAAATGGATGAAGTCGCTTTTGACGAAACGCGTTGTTTTATATTAAATATATTGCTTTTTTAAATTAACGAGTTCTCCTAACTCGTACCTGTGTGCGCCGTAAACTCTTCCTTGTCATTTTGTTCATGGAGTCCATGTGAACAAGATTCAGGTTTCTGAATACGGGTTCATTGTTTTCTTACTCCACCAATGGTGGTTTGACTGGGAGTAGGCAGCAATCAAGTATTCACAGGAGTGAGAGGAGTTTGGAACAGACTGTTAATGGTGTACGGTTCAGTTAAGCCGTGCCTGCGGATTGTGCTGCGGACGAACGGGGAGCTCCGGTGAGCACATCGCCTGGTGGAACGTTATGTCCTAGGAGTTTCCCCCCTGCTAATGGAGAGTTGTGCCCACCTTATGCACAACCTAATAAGGTTAGAGTCTGGTTCTATTATAACGCTTTTTAAATTGTACTTCACTATGAGAGCGCACGCTCTGTTTTTTGTATTTTCTTTATATGGTTGCATACCAGATATACTCTGCAGTGGCAGTCACTAATGGCAATGGCTTCTTCAAGGAGGATAATCCCCCCTGCCACACTGCCAAAATTGTTTAGATATGTTTTGAGGAACTTGGCTTCTCTCTATGCAGGTCATTCAACATTAACAGGACTGACACACATATGCTCATGTAGCCTCTCTTTGCTGGTCTTTTAAAAGCAACAGGACATGCAGACAGATGGTTTCATAGTTTCATAGTTTGTAAGGCTAAAAAGAATGTCCATGCTAGTTCACTGTGTGTGCTAAGGTGTGATCCAGAGGAAGCAAAAACCCCAATGAGGTAGAAGCCAATTGTCATTTAGGGAAATTCCTAAGGTTATGTGGCCTTGTGTGCTAGGGTTATTTTGTAGGTCCTATTTACATGTGATAGTATTATAATTTTGCCATGATTTGTGGTAAAAACCACTACAAAATCAATATATGCATCAAATCTTGATGGGCCCCCAAGGAGTCTTGGGCAACTGTTCCTTTAGTTTTGTTAATGTTCAGGTGACACTTCCCATCATAGTTGAACACAGCAGGCCTTGTGGTTTAGCTGCCAGTGAATACCATATCCCAGCCAAAGAATGTATGACACTGGCCCATCCCGGGTAGCTTTTTTGGTTACTTCTGACAAAATGTGAATCTAGGAGCGTTCATTGCTTTTGACCGTTTCCTGTGTTTCTTAATTACAGTAATATCAGCCTCTATCTCTGTGTTTTCTAGTTTAATTTTCAGGGGGTGCAGGAAATTCTCAAGGTCTTACATTAACTTAATGGCCAGCACAGAATTACAAAAGAGAGCACAGGGCAGAGGAACTTGGGGTTGGCTGGAGTTGTTACTGTAATTTTGCTGTATAGACGAGTAAGTGCTTTCCCCTTGTCTATATTGGAGCCTGTGTCATATACCTATAGCATCCTGTTATTGAATAGACTGTCAGGTGTAATGCATTGCACTGGGGCAGAGACTGTACACCAAAGCAATCTATACGACTACATGCCGGCGTATGGTGACTTCCAACCACATAGGAATTCATTTATTTTCACAGTGACCTTTTAGGTGAAAATAACTATGACACAATCACATGAGACACGTGTCATGCTCTACTACAAGCAAATGTGCTTATTCACTACTATTGGAATGTGCCTCAAAGGGGAAATATAGTTTCCTCCTCAAATTATACAAACATTGTAAAATGCATTTTGCGCAAAGGTTTCCTTATAGTCTGTTGAGCAATACTGAGCAACTTATTGTAAAAGCAAAAAATTCGATGTGCATTATGAGGTTCTGCAGGAGCTTTGATGTGCATTAGGATGTTGTATGGCCTTTGAGGTGTTTAGTGTGAGTTTCTATAGTAGCTGGTGTGTATTATGAGGTTCTGCAGCAGATCCTATGTGTAGTATAGAGCAGAGGCGTAACTTCAAGCTCTTGGGCCCTGGTGCATAAAGTGAAACGGGGCCCCCCAGTTACCATGCACCTTTTACAATGCTGGTAGCTTCTTATGTGGCAGGAGGGCTTTTGGGCCCCCTCAGGCTGCAGGGCCCGGTAGCGACTGCTACCGTTGCACCCCCTGTAGCTACGCCCCTGCTATAGAGGCCTTTTGCAGCTGAGGTGTGTGATCTGAGGTCCTGTATATTATGAGGTTCTACAGCAGCTAATGCATATAATATCAGATCACACACACGCTGAGGTATACAATGGCGAAGTTCTGAAGCCATAAAGTCTTTTGGGGTCTAAAAAAACAGCAATGAAGTTAATAAACATTTATTTGCATTGATCTAATTATACATAATTATTATCGTTGTCATTGCCATCTGAAGTTTCATGAAGGGAGGGAAGGGCTATTTCTCTGGCTCATTCCACACGTGGCTTGATTCGGGAGAAGATACCAGAGCGATAGACCACCAGAATATGCCACAGTACAAATCCACCAGTAACTATAAGACAAGGCTGGTAATCGGTCTCAGACTGGGGTGCCTGTGTCCACCAATGGACTAGATTCCTGAGACACACCAGTAAAATCATTTCTCAAGGCCCACCAGTGGAGATATTAAACAAAAAAACCTCTACCAGAAAGTGACTGGGAGGTGAGTTCCTATGGACACCAGTAATACTTAGAAATAGATATATCCAGGAAGGCACACTAAATAAAATATAACTTTTATTTAGAAATAATTAAAAAAATCGCGATTACAACGTGTATAAACGTAAGTATTTGAACCACTATAAACAGCCACCAAACACGGGACCGTCCTTATCAGGATGCTTTTTTACTCCGTGTTTTAGGCTACAAAATATCAGGGCCTTTCAAGGGTATAATAGGGCTAGATCTAACACTTCTTTCTACCCTATTGAGTCCATATTGTCCTGTTTCTACCTTTACTACGTACGTGGATGGTGGCTGTTTATAGCGGTTCAAATACTTACGTCTATACAAATTGTAATTGTGATTTTTTAATTATTTCTAAATAAAAGTTATATTTTATTTAGTGTGCCTTCCTGGATATATCTATTTCTAAGGCCCACCAGTGGAGTTTATTCTTGGGGCCCAGCAGTGGAGTTGATTCTTGGAGCCCACCAGTGGAGCTGATTCTTGGAGCCCACCAGTGGAGTTGATTCTTGGAGCCACCAGTGGGAGATATTTCTTGGGTCCCCCAGTGGAGCTGATTCTTGGAGCCCACCAGTGGAGCTGATTCTTGGAGCCCACCAGTGGAGTTGATTCTTGGAGCCCACCAGTGGAGATGTTTCTTGGGGCCACCAGTGGAGCTGATTCTTGGAGCCCACCAGTGGAGCTGATTCTTGGGGTCCATCAATGGAGCTGATTCTTGGAGCCCACCATTGGAGCTGATTCATGGGGTCCATCAGTGGAGCTGTTTCTTGGAGCTCACCAGGGGCTGATTTTTGGGGGCCCATAGTGGAGTGATTTTTGGAGCCCCCAAAGGGGAGTGATTCTTGGAGCCCACCAGTGGAGCTGATTCTTAGGACCCACCCTATAGCTACTCAAACTGGTTGGTATAAATAATCATTATTTTTAGTTTGCCCATGGCAAACAATTACAGAACAAAATCCCAACTATCACCCTAATAGTACGATTTGTAATACCTAATACTTAATTTTAATGATTATTATATTAAAAGATTAAAAACGAATAGACAATAATGGCGTGCTCTGTTCTAATTTTTTATAGTTTGCATTATGTCTGTAAAAAGACACTTTTAAAAATTTTTAAGGCCAGTGTCTGCAGTTTACTTGTCACTAAAGGTGGATACAGCACACAGAGCCTAACATGTTAGCCTGCTTTTATGTTAGGCTCTATGTAAACTGCAGATACTGACCATCTATATATTTCAAAGTGTATATTACAGACAGTTAGTCAATGCAAACTATAGATATTAGAACAGGGCACGCCATTACTGTCAATTTGTTTTTAATCTTTTAATATAATAATCATTAACAGTGAAGTATTGGGTATCACCCTATAGCTGATGCACATGACTCTTACTTTCTGTCTCTCTTTCTCTGCCTTTGTACCTGAAAAGCAGCTCCAGGCTTGTCATGCTCAGAGGCCCACAGGAAGTTATCCCTACTCTCCTGTGGGCCAGTCCGAGCCTGCTAGTAATATATATAGCCCCTTGCTAGCTGTAATTCAGCAGTTTAACTATAAGTGTGCATTTTTCCCCCGGCATGCCAATTGGGCGGTATTTAGTTTTTTTTGGCCGTGGGGGACGGCTTTTTTTTCCCTAGTTGTGGATTCAAACCATCACC
>JAODAL010061476.1:0-20299 GCA_025379985.1 Phyllomedusa bahiana | reverse complement strand
GATGGATCCCAGATTTTTCCCAAGAGCTCTGGACTTGTCCCTAACTCCTTTGTTTTGCTCTCATTTCCTTCTACTCTACATCTGACCTCTGTGTTGGAGTAGTCCATGGCCAAACACGATTTTCAACTGCTCTCCTGCAGGTTCATACACAGGCCCAAGGGCCACACCGAGCAAAGGGCCTTTTTATGTCAACAAAAAAAGGACTATATAGGGGGTGGGTAGATAACAAAAGGATATACATGGGGGTGAATAGATACAAGAGAGGTATACAGGATGTAGGCAGATACTCAAGGGTTTTTATATAGGGGGGGGGGGAAGACACCATGGAGTATAAAAGGGGGGGTAGGGGGATACCCCGGGAAGGGGGGTAGTTTCCATAAAACGAATAAAAGGGGAAGGGAAATTTCCACAACTGTAAACAGGGGGGGGGGGGTAAAAAAAGATACCACAGGGTATACAGGAAGTTTAGGGGAAAACATGGGGATACAGCACGGGGTATACAGGAGGGTTAGATACATGAAGAAACAGCACAGGGTTTTCAGGGGGTTTGTAGAAACATGAGGATATACAGCAAAAGGGAATACAGGGGGGTTAGATCATGAGGAGTATACAGCACAGAGTATAAGGGGGGGTAAAACATGAAAAGTAACAGCACAGGGTTACAGGGGGGGTAAATACATAGGAGTATAAAAGCCCAGGTAAAGAGGAGGGGAGTTTACAAAGGAGTAAAACAGCACAGGGAATAAAAGGGGGGGGTTAATACATTGGAGTTACACACAGGTATACAGGGGGGGTAGATCCCTAGAGGAGTATCCCAGCACAGGGTATACGGGAGGGGGTAGATACATGAGGGGGTATACAGCACAGGGGATACAGGAGGAGTAAAAAACATGGGGAAAGTATACAGCAAAGGGAAAAACAGGGGGGGGAGATACATGAAGTAAAAGGGCACGGGGAATACGGGGGGGGGTAGAAAAAATGAGGAATACACACGGGGTATAAAAGGGGGTAAATAAAAGGGGAGAATAAAGAAACCAGGAAAACAAGGTAATACCATAAAAATTTACAGCACAGGAAATAAGGGGTAGATACTTAAGGGGATAACAGCACGGGGTATAGGGGGGAAATAAAAAAGGGAGTATACAGAAAGGGGGTTAAAACAGGGGGGGGTTAGATCCTTGGGGAGTATACAGCACAGGGAAATACGGGAGGGGGTAAACCCCTGAGGAGTAAAAGCAAGGGTATCCCGGGGGGGGGGAAGATACAAGGGATAACACACGGGGTATACGGGAGGGGGAAAGATCCCCCATAAAGAGTTATACAGCACGGGGGGTAAACGGGAAAGGGGAAAATACATGGGAAAAAGTTTTTTACAGAACGGGGTATACGGGGGGGTAAAACCTGAGGAGAAAAACCACAAGGGAAACGGGAAGGGGGAGATCCCTGGGGAAATTTATAAGGCACAGGGTAAAACGGGGGGGGGTTTTAATACAAAAGGATTTTCAGCACAGGGTATACATGAGGAGTATAGAGCACAGGGTACAGGAGGAGTATACAGCACAGGGGATACATGAGGAGTATAAGGCACAGGGTATACGGGAGGGGGTTTAGATCCAAGGGGGAAAAGAAATAAAACCCAAGGGAATACGGGGTAGATAAAAGAGGATATACAGAAAGGGTAAACGGGGGTAAAAACATGGGGAGTAAACACCCACAGGGAAAAAAGGGGGTAGATACAAGGGGAGTATCCCAGCACGGGGGTACCTGAGGGGGTAATAATGAGGAGTATAAAAGCACGGGGGTTTTAACAGGAGGGGTAGATACTTTAGGAGTATACAGCACGGGGTTTACGGGAGGGGGTAGATCCCCTGAGGATATACAGCAAAAGGGAAATACAGGGGGGGGTAAAACCTGGGATATCCAGCACGGGGTTCCCCAAAAGGGGAAGGATCTTGAGGGAGAAAAAATGGGCAAAAGGGGTAACCCGGGGGGGGGAAATACATTGGGAGTAAAACACCGGGGGTTAAAAAAGGGGGGGGGGGTAGATAAAAGAGGAGTATACAGCACAAGGGAACGGGAAAGGGGGTAGATCCCTGGGGAGTAAAACAGCACGGGGAAAAAACAGGGGGGGGGTTAGATACTTTGGGGAATAAACAAACAGGGAAAACGGAAAGGGTTAGAAACATGAAGAGAAAACAGCAAAAGGAAAAATAAAGGGGGGGGAAGATATATGAGTAAAGGCAAAGGGTTTACAGGGGGAGTTACAGCAAAGGGTAAAAGGAAAGGATTATACACACAGGGGATCAGGAGGGGGAAAAGCACAGGGATAAAAGGGGGAGTATCCCAGCCCCGGGCATACAGGAGGAGTATACAGCACAGGAGGACTGGGGAGAAACAGCAGGGGGTACAAAAGGAGTAAAACAGCACGGGGAAACATGAGGAGTTACAGCAGAGGGTACGGGAGGAGTATCCCAGCCCCAGGGGATACAGGAAAAGTATACGCAAAAAGGGGATACAGGAGGATAAAACGCACAGGGATAAAAGGAGGAGTATACAGAAACGGGGGGAAACAGGAGGGGGGTAAACAGCACAGGGTACAGGAGGAGTATACAGCACAGGGTACAGGGAGGAGAATACAGCACAGGGGATACATGAGGAGTATACAGCACAGGATATACAGGAGGGGTATACAGCAACGGGGGGATTACAAAAGGAAAACAAAACAGGGGAACAGGGGGAAATACAGCACAGGGAACAGGAGAGAAAATACAGCAAAAGGGTAAAGGGGGGGTATAGGGGAAACAGGGGATACAGGAGGGGGTATACAGAAAAGGGAATAAAAACATGGGAAAGTATACAGCCCCGGGTACAGGGGGAGTTTTCCACGGGAAATTACAGGGGGGAGTAAAACAGAAACGGGAAAAAACGGGAGGAGTTTTCAGCACGGGGGAAAACAGGAGGGGGTATCCCAGCACAGGAAAACAGGAGGGTATAACAGCACAGGGTACAAGGGGGTATCCCCCAAAAAAACAAGGGGAATACAGGAGGATTATACAGCGGGGGGGATACAGGAGGAAAAACACAAGGGCCCGGGGGAAAAAGCACAGCACAAAAATTTTCCCCGGGAAAGGAAATACAGCAAAAAGGGACATCCCAGGGAGTATACAGCACAGGGAAACGGGAGGGGGAAAAACACAAAAGGATAAACAGGGGGGGAAATCCCAGACAGGGGTACAGGAGGGGGTATACAGCACAGGGGATACAGGGGAGTTAAAAGCACAGGGGATACAGGAGGATATACAGCACAGGGATACAGGGGAGTAAAAGCACGGGGGAAAACAGGGGGGGGTATACAGCCCGGGGGGTTTCAGGAGGAGAAACCCAGCCCGGGGAACGGGGAAAGGAGTATAAGAAAAAGGGGAAAACCAGGGGGAGTATCCCAGAAAACGGGGGAACAGAGGAGTAAAAACCGGAAACCAGGGATACGGAGGAGTATAAAAGCCCCAGGAAAAAACAGGAGGAGATACAAACCCCAGGGTCCCAGGAGGAAAAACCCCAACACAGGGGATACTTTTAAGGAGAAAAACACACAAAAAGGAATACGGAGGGGTATACACACGGGTTACAGGAGGAGTAAAACAGCAACGGGGAAAAATACAGGGGGAGTATACAGCCCCGGTACTTTGGGGCACAGCATTTGGGGACAGTGCAAAACCGCCGCCGCTTCCCTCTTTCCGTGAGGGAATGGGGGATGAATGCTAATGAGCGGGATTTGAAATACAAAAATTTCCTGCCCCACAACCCACCCCATTCATTAGGCAGCCAGAAAATTAAATTTGGGGAAATTAATATTAATTACGTCGGGCGGGAAGCCCCCTTCCTGTCAAAACAAAACGGCGGGGGGCGGCGGACAATGGGGAAACAAGATATGGGAAAAAGGGGTAACAGAAAAAAAGGGGGGGTAACCCGGATATCTTTCAAAGGGTACAAAAATTACCCACTGGGAAAACCCGGGGGAAAAAAAAAAATGGGGTACCACAGGAAACAAGGGGAAAGACTCAAAAACCGGAAAAGGGGGGTTATAAAAAGGGTAAAAATTAAAAGAAAAAAAGGGGGGGAACGAAAAAAACCCCCGGGAACCCGGGGAATACCGCCCCCCAGGAAATTTAAGATGTAACACAAAGAAAACCGGGAACCACAAGGGGTACAAAAAATTTTACCCGGGGGGAATAAAAATGTAAACCCCGAATTTTCGGAGGGGGGCCCCCCCAAAAGGGGAAGGTTCCCAACTTGGCCCCCGAATCCCCCCTCCCCGCCCCCCTTCCCCATCGTGGAAAATGAAAAGCCCCGAACCCCCCCCCTTCCCCCAAATTTAAACCCCCTGTCCCACAGCACCCCCTTGGCCCCGAATATGGGAATATTAAAAAACCCCCGTTTCCCGAAAGAAAACCCCCCTTCCCCAACCCCCCCCCGGGGCCCGCCCCGCCCCCAAAAAGTCCCCCCAATACCCTTCCCCGCATAAAAAACCCCCCCCCCAAAATTCAGGGGAAAACCCCCCATGCCCCCAAAAAACCCCCCGGAACCCCAAACCACCCCCTCCCCAAACCCCCCCCTTTACCCCGAATCCCCCCGACCCCCCCCGCTCACCCCTGTCCCGACATCCCCCCCTGGCCCCTAAACCACCCCCTGTGCCCCCGACATCCCCCCTGTACCCGACCCCCCTTTTCCGACATCACCCCCTGTGCCCCCGAAACCACCCCCAGTGCCCCCCAACACCCCCGTCAGCCCCCCAACCCCCCCCTCCCCCCCTCACCCCTGTCCCCAAACCCCCCCTGTCCCCACAACACCCCTTCCCCAAAAACCCCCCCCTGCCCCGAATCCCCCCCTGTCCCCCGAAACCACCCCCTGTACCCGACATCACCCCCTGTACCCCGACATCACCCCTGTGCCCCGACATCCCCCCCTGTACCCGACACCCCCCGACCCCCCCCCCTGTACCCCGAAACCACCCCCTTCCCCGAAACCCCCCCCGTCCCCGCATCACCCCCTGTCCCCCCCCGTACCCCGACATCACGCCAGTACCCCGACACCCCCTGTGCCCCGACATCACCCCTGTACCCCAAATCACCCCCTTACCCTCATCACCCCCTGTCCCCGACACACCCCGTCCCCGACATCCCCCCTGTCCCCCAAAACCCCAGACCCCGACATCACCCCTGTACCCGACATCACCCCCTGTGCCCCGACCCCACCCCCTGTAACCCACACAACCCCCTGTCCCCACATAAACCCCCAACCCGCCGACATCACCCCCTGACCCCGAACCCCCTGTGCCCCGACATCACCCCTGTACCCGACATCACCCCCTGTACCCGACATCACCCCCTGTGCCCCGACATCACCCCCTGTGCCCCGACATCACCCCCTGTGCCCCGACATCACCCCTGTACCCGACATCACCCCTGTACCCCGACATCCCCCCTGTACCCCGACATCACCCCCTGTGCCCCGACATCACCCCCTGTACCCCGACATCACCCCCTGTGCCCCGACATCACCCCCTGTGCCCCGACATCACCCCCTGTACCCGACATCACCCCCTGTGCCCCGACATCACCCCCTGGAACCCGACATCATCCCCTGTACCCCGACATCACCCCCTGTCCCCGACATCACCCCTGTCCCCCGAAATCACCCCCTGTACCCCAACATCACCCCGTGTCCCGACATCACCCGCTGTACCCCGACACCACCTGACATCACCCCTGTCCCCGACATCACCCCCTGTGCCCGACATCACCCCCTGTACCCCGACACCACCCCCTGTCCCCTGACTCACCCCGTCCCATCACCCCCCTGTACCCAACCACCCTGTACCCCATCACCCCCTGTACCCGACATCACCCCCTGTACCCCCGAAACCCCTGTCCCACATCCCCCCCTGTCCCGACATCACCCACCCCCCTGAACCCCCTGTACCCGACATCACCCCCTGAACCCCGACATCACCCCCTGAACCCGACATCACCCCCTGTCCCCCGTCCTCAACCCCCTGTGCCCCGACATCACCCCCTGTGCCCCCGAAACCACCCCCTGTACCCCGACATCACCCCCTGTACCCCGACATCACCCCCTGTACCCCGACATCACCCCCTGTACCCCGACATCACCCCCTGTACCCCGACATCACCCCCTGTACCCCGACATCACCCCCTGTACCCCGACATCACCCCCTGTACCCGACACCCCCTGAACCCCCTGTGCCCCGACATCACCCCTGTACCCGACATCACCCCTGTACCCCGACATCACCCCCTGAACCCCACACCCACCCCCTGTACCACGACATCCCCCTGAACCAACGAATCACCCCCTTTTACTACGACATCCCCCCTTACCTCCGAAACCCAAACCCCTGTACCCTTCACCCACTGTAAACCCCATCCCTATGTCCGACATCACCCCTGAACCCCGACATTACCCCTGTACTCCAACATCATCCCCTGTACCCCAACATCACCCCCTGAACCCCGAAATCACACCCTGAACCCCGACATCACACCCTGTGCCCCGACATCCGAAATCATATCACTCCCATGTAACCCAAAATCATTCCGTTCCCCGACATCACCCACTGTACCCCCGAAATCATATAACCCCCTGAACCCCGACATCACCCCCTGAACCCCGAAATTATATCTCTCCCATGTAACCCAAAATCACCCCCTGGACCCCGACATCACCCCCTGTACCCCGACATCACCCCCTGTACCCCGACATCACCCCCTGTACCCGAAATAATATCACTCCCATGTAACCCAAAATCACCCCCTGTACCCCGACATCACTCACTGTACCCCCGAAATCACCCACATGTACCCTCGAAATCCCATCACCGCATGTACCTCAAAATCATATCACCCCCTGTACCCGAAATCACGCCATGTACCCTGACATCACCCCAAAATCACCCCTGTACCCTGACATCACCCCCTGTACCCCAAAATCATATCACCTCCTGTACCCGAAATCACCCCCTGTACCACGAAATCACCCCTGTACTGCAAAATCACCCCTGTACCCTGAACTCATATCACCCCCTGTACCTCCGAAATCACCCCCTGTACCTCCGAAATCATATCACCCCCATGTACCCAGAAATCACATCACCCCATGTACCCCTGAAATCATATCACTCCATGTACCCCCGAAATCATCCCATGCACCCCAAAATCATATCACCCCATGTACTCCCAAAATCATACCACCCCATGTACCCGGAAATCACCCCATGTACCCCTGAAATCAAATCACCCCCTGTAACCCAAAATCATATCACCCCCGCCCATGTACCCCCGAAATCACATCACCCCCATGTACCCCAAAATCATATCCCCCCATGTACTCCGAAATCATACCATCCCCTATATCCAAAAATCATATCACAGCCATGTCCCCCGAAATCAAATCACCCCAATGTACCTCCGGAGTCACACAACCCCCCATGTACCCCGAAATCATATCACCCCCCCCCCCCCCCTGTACCCCTAAAATCACATCACCCCCCCTGTACTCCAAATCATATCACCCACCATGTACCCCTAAATCATATCACCCCCATGTACCCTGAAATCACATCATCCCTCCATGTACCCCAAAATCACATCACCCCATGTACCCCGAAATCATATCACTCCATGTACCCCAAAATCATATCACCCCCATGTACCCTGAAATCACATCACCCCTCCATGTACCCAAAATCACATCACCCCATGTACCCCGAAATCATATCACTCCATGTACCCCTAAATCATATCACCCCCATGTACCCTGAAATCACATCACCCCTCCATGTACCCCAAAATCACATCACCCCATGTACCCCGAAATCACATCACCCCATGTACCCCAAAATCATATCACTGCATGTCCCCCGAAATCATATCACCCCCCATGTACCCCTGAAATCACATCACCCCCCCCCCAAACCCTACCCCCCTTGAAATCATATCACTCCTTGTACCCCGAAATCATATCACCCCCTGGACCCGAAATCACCTCACCCCTGCAAAAGCTGAAAATTTGGGGGCTAAAAAACCCATAAGACGGGGGTGAGAAGGAGAGGGACTGCGGGGTGCAATATTTAAAAAAATTGAAGAAATACACAATGAATTCAGTCCCATCGAGGGGGGCAAATTCTCACCCCCGGGGGGGAATCCGGGTCTTTAGGAAGGTTAAAAGATCAGCCCGGGGGCCTTTCCCTTTGCGGAGGGTGAGGGGGGAAAAACCCCCGGGGCCGGGGCTCCAACCCCCCGGGGGGGGTGCGGCCCTTCCCCCCGGGTTTTTAGCCCCTGGCTCTCCCGGGGCCGTTTTATAAAACCCGCGCAGAGTCCCTCAGCGCTGCCCAATCGCTGTCCCAATGTTTCGGGAGACCACGCCCCCTTTCCCAGCGTGACGTAGCCCTAGGGGGCTTTTCCCTTGTATTTTCTTGTTCGTTTAAAAATAGCCAACTTTTACAACTATAACATTTACATGGCAAAATTTTACACATTAAAACATACTTTATTCTTTTTAAAAAAACAATCCTTTAACAAAAAACTTTACATCACCAAAAAACATTAAAACCCCTACTTTTTTCATTTTAAAAAATAAAAAAAAAAAAATTAAAAAAATAAAAAAATAAAAAAAAAAAATTTGCTTTTTACGCCCCTGTAATTTTTTAAAAAACCCTTTTGTACCCTTACATTTCTATTTCACTTTTAGATGTTGGAAGTTTACACCAATTTTCCCTTTGTTTAAGGGATTTAAAGCTTTAAGACAAAAAAATTTTTTGGGAAATGCAAACTTATCAAAAAGCTTTTCTCTTTGGGTTTCTGGAGTTGTTAGAAAAGGGGTTCCCTTTCCAAAATTAAATTTTGATTTGGGGGGATTTCTATTGGGAGCACAGGGGCCTTGTTGGGGGTTTCCCTTCCCCACCAAAATTTTTGCGGGTTTTCTTTTTGGGTTTTTTTTTAAAATGAACATTCGTCCAAATAAAGGGGGTTTCATGTTTAAAAAAGGGGGCTGCGCTAACCCGGAACGAAATGGGGCTTATTTTGGGCGGGGACTGAAACTAACTGGTAACTTTATTCTGAAATTTTTAAAAAAAAGGGGCGCCCTTATTAAAATTTTTACTCACAAAAGATTTTGTGGGTAGTTTTCTTCTTAAAATTATTAAAAAACGTGAAAACAATCAATTTGCAAAAATTTTTATACTCTAAAGGGTAAAAGACAGGAAAATATCTTACACATGGGGGGTTAACATTTCCCCGTTTTTATTTAAGGCAAACCCCCAAAAAAGACAATTTTTTACGGGGTAGACGCATTTTTTCATCTGATGTAGAAAAACACAAAAATAAAAATAAAATTTCAAAAAAAATTTTTGGCAAGAGGGTATCCAAAGAAAAATTTTAGAGGATGGAAAGGGGAAATTTGGAGGTTTTATCTCGCAGTGGGTGATGAAACCTTGAATAAAGAAAAAAATATGAACAAGATGAGGTTTTTAGTCAGTGTTTTATGGCCGCAGAAAAGGGAAAATTTGAACAATAAGGAAAAATTGGTTTGTGAAACACAGGGATAAAATTTGGGCACTTGTTCAAAGATACCCTAAGTTTATTTATCAGAAAAGGGGAAAACAAAAAGGCAATTACCTTGTCCCCAATTGGATCCCAAAACCAAAAAGTTTTTAGACAAATGGTTTGGACACACAAAGAAGGTTTTAAAGTACCCCCCCGGGTTTTCGTGCCAGAACTTTTTTTCATTTTCATCATTAAAGGAAATGTATTGCTCTTCCCCCTCAGGGAGTTTTCAATACCAATTTAAAGGGTTTTTTTTCATGTAACAACCGTAATTTTAATTTTTTAAACAAAATGGCCCCTTGGGATGTTTCTACTTTTTGGGAAACAACAAGGAAAGGTTTCCCAATTAGGATTTCAATGAACAAAATCGGGAGTTTCGGGCTGTTTAAAAACTAAAAGATGGCTGAGGGGGGAAGGGAAAAAAGTTTAACATTTAGGGTAATGTGAACGGTCAGGGAGTAGTGCACCAATTAAAAAAGAAAAAATATTTAGAAACCCGGGGGCTAGGGACTTTTTTGAAAGGGGACATAACATTTTTGGAAATTCGTTGGGTGGTTTTTGGAAGAAGGTTGGGGGGAAGATTTTGAACACAAATTTCGATAAAAAATTTTAAAAGGAAGTATATTTGGGTCAAAAGGGTTAGATGCGCCTTTTTACCAGGGGGCTTAATTTAAAATTGTTTAGGGAGTGTTTTTTTATAAGAAATGGAAGGGTAAAATCCCCATACCTTTTTTTGCCCCATGTTTTTTTGTTTTAAAGGGTTTAAAACAAAAAGTACAAAAAGGGAAAAAAAAATTAGGAGGCTTAAAAAGTATTTAGAAAAAAAGAAAAATAGGGTAGTGCACTAATTTTACTTGTTCATTAGGGGGAATTTTTGTTTTTGTTTGGTGATGAAAATGTTTTTAAAATGTATAGATGTATTTTTTAATGTGTAATTGGAAAAGTAATTGTTTAGTTTTTAAACGATTGGCTATTTAAATACGAACAAGACACAAAGAAACTGCCCCCTGGGACTACGTCACGCTGGAAAAGGGGGGGTGGTCTCCCGAAACGTTGGGGTGGGGGGGCAAGTTTTTTGTATTAAACCCCAATTAAAGAAAATTCCCCCAGTTATTTTTATGCCCCCAAAAAAAAGCACATGTCGTTTCCCCGTAGCGCAGCCACAGTTTAACACAGTAAAAACCCACCTACAAAGGGAAAAACATTTTCCCTTTTCAAAAAATTCCATAAAAAAATTTTCCCGCAAAACTTGGTGGACAGAGACCCCACCCCGAGGCCCCGTCGCGGCAAAAAGAAATTCCTTTGCCCCAAAACGAAAATAATTCTTGGTAAAAAATCCCTTTCTAAAAACCCTTCCGGGCAACAAAGAGATGAAGCTATTTGATAACTTGCATCTTCCAAAAATTTTAAAAGGCCCCCCCCCCCCCTTAAACGGGCATTAATCCCTTCACTAGGGGAATTTGGGTTGAAAAAACCCATTCCAAACATCTAGGGGTCATGGGAAATGTAATGTACGAAAAGGTATTTAGAAATTACAGAGGCGTAAAAAGCTATTTAGAAACGAGATAGTGGAGAATTTCACTAATATCCCTAGTTTCATTGGGGGTAGAAAAATGTTTTTTGTTTGTGTGTTTAATATTTTAAAAAGTAAAGATTTATTTTTAAAATGTTTAATTTGCCATGTAAATGTTTAAAGTTGAAAAAACCGTTGGCTATTTACTACAACCCGGGACACTCCCAAAATTTGCCCTCCAAGGACACGTTCACCTGGAAAAGGGGCTGGTCCCCCCGAAACTTTTGCGGGGTTTGGGCAAGTCTTTGTATTAAACCAGTAATGAAATTCCCCCATTCATTTTCAGTGCCCCTTCAAAATAAGCAAAAAGCCCCGCCCCCACAGTAGCGCAGCCACATTTTAAACACATTAAAACCCACCTACAAAATTGACAACATTTTAAAATTTTCCAAAAAAATTTCCCAAAAAGATTTTCGAAAAACTTGGTGCGACAGGAACCCCATCGAGGCCCCCTTCGGCTGCCAATAAAATCCCCCAAAACGAAAATAATTCTTGGTAAAAAACATTTAAAAACAACCCAAACAAAGAGATGAAGCTTTTTTGAAAGTTTGCATCTTCCAAAAAATTTATTTTAAACAGCTTTAAATTTCCCTTCACCCTTGGGAATAAGGGTTTAATAAACTTCCAACATCTAGAGTGCAAAAAAAAATGTTTGTACGAAAAGGTATTTAGAAATTTACGAGGCGTAAAAAAGGCTTTTTTAAAAACGAGATAGTAGGGTATTGCCAAAATATACTTTTTTCATTAGTTTTATTAATGTTTTTTTTTTATTGTGATAAAATATTTTAAATTTTAAAAAATTATTTTTTAAAATTGTAATTGTGCCATGAAAATTTGTTAAGTTTTTAAACCCGATTGGCTTTTTTACTACGAAAAGACACTACAAAAACGGGCCCCCTAGGAGCTACGCCCAGGGCGGGGAGAAAGGGGGCGGGGGTCTCCCGAAACTTTGCGTGGTTGGGAAAAGTTTTTGAAATTAAACTCAGTAATGAAATTCTCCATTTTCTTTTTTCAGTTTCCGTTCAAAAAAAACCACTTTGTCTCCAGGGAAGCGCACCACATTTTTAAAAACCACAGTGAAACCCCCCTAAAATGGAAAACCATGTTCTTTTTTAAAAAATTCCCATAAAGATTTTCCCGAAAAATTTTTGGGTGCTAAAAGGAGACCCCATCGAGGCCCCTGTCGCGGGCCAATAGAAATCCTCCCCAAAACGAAAATAATTCGGTAAAAATCCCCCTTCTAACAACTCCAGCAACAAAGAGATGAAGCTATTTGATAAGCTTGCATCTTCCAATAATTTAGTCTTAACAGCATTAATCCCTTCATCTATGGGAATATTGGTGTATAAACTTCCAACATCTAGAGTGCATAGAAATGTAATGTACGAAAAGGTATTTAGAAATTACAGAGGCGTAAAAAGCTATTAGAAAAGATAGTAGGATTGCACTAAATACTAGTTCATTTGTGGTAGAAAATTGTTTTTTTTTAGTGTTGAATATTTAAATGTATAGATGATTTTTTAATGGTAATTGTCCATGAAAATGTTATAGTTGAAAAATTTGGGCTTTTTACTACGAAAAAGACACTACAAAACTCCCTCCTAGGAGCACGTCACCCTTTGGGAAAGGGGGGGGGTCTCCCAAAAGTGGGGTGGGCGGGCAAGCATGGAACCCTGAGTAGGAACTGCTCTGGGTCGATTCCTTTTTTGCCCTGCTACGTATCTATCCTACGTGGAGGACTTTAAAGACTGAGCTAAGTGTCTTGGTTTAAAACTATATTTTATTTTGTTATGGCTGAAAAAATGGTCATTGGTCATTTTTTACCAATTTTCTTATTAAATAAGGGGGCCCCCCCAGGCATGGCAAAAACCGGCCAGTATTTGTCCTGTTTTTTTGCCCGACCCCCGGGCCCGGGGGGGGGGGGGCGGCTTTTCTCCGGATGAGCGGAGAAACCCTCCCCCCCCCATTGAAAAGAAATGTTTTAATGTTTTGCCGTCGGACCGCCGGCGGCAAAACCGTCGGGTGGAGAACCCGTGCAGGGGGGACAGTGGGGACTGCTGCACGGGTTTTCCATAGAGAATAATTGTGCTCATTTTCGGCTGGTTTTTCAAGCGGTCTGAAAAACCGCAAACCGGCTGAAAAACCGTCCAAAACCCCGCGCCGTGGGGACATGGCCTAAGAAGAAAAAGTAAGCTTTATTGCAACATTTGTTTCTATATACGGCATCACCTACACATTGAGGATTATCGAGGCAGGTGGGGTCCTGCTTATATGCCATGGAGACACTGGAATACATAGTGCGCTACATATTGTGGATGTTGGCTACAGGGGGGGCATCACCTGGCTACAGGGAGATCTAGTGCTGATAAAGTGAGGAGTCTAAGACGTTTGTTTTGTATATTCTACAGTGAAGATTCGAGGCCAGGAAAAGACGTCATAGCGTCTGGGACAGATGGAAAAGAAGAAGAGAAAGAGAACAGCTCTTCAGAGACGTCTCCTGTGAGTGGCTGGATGTAACTTTACTGTAATCGATTATATGTCTGCAGAGCCTGTGTACACTGGTATCCACCACTGTATGGTCACTATATGCTGGTAATATAGGTTGTAGTATAATGGTTTGCATTCCTTAATGGTCAGTTTGTATTATTCAGTCTCTATATGGTAGTGGTATTCAGTCACTATGTGGTCTTAGCAGGACATTGGTACTATTAGCCTTGGGACTCTGGTTTTGTTTAGCAGTGTTATATTTGGTAACTGTATGACTATTACTTAGTAGTTTTATACATAGCACATTGTGGTAACGCTTGTTGTATATTTTAGATTTGGTTGATGGTGATGCACTGTGTTTCATTGTGGCGCATTATGTTATGTGGGGGGAGGGAGCGCTAAATTTCTTCACCTCGACCTGAGTGCAATTTAGCCTAGGAACGGCCCAGGATCAGCCTAAAACTACACGGGAGGAACTTGTTACTGATCTCAAGGCAGCTGGGACCACAGTCACCAAGAAAACCATTGGGAACACATTAAAAAACCGCAGTGCCCGCAAGGTCCCCCTACTCAAGAATGCGCATGTGCAGGCCCGTCTGAAGTTTGCCAATGAACACCTGGAGGATTCTGGGAGTGATTGGGAGAAGATGCTGGGGTCAGATGAGACCAAAATTGAGCTCTTTGGCATTAACTCAACTATAGAGGAAGAGAAATGCTGCCTATGACCCAAAGAACACCGTCCCCACTGTCAGGCCTGGAGGGGGACATGATGTTTTGGGGGTGTTTCTCTGCTAAGGGCACAGGACACTTTCACCGCATCAATGGGAGAATGGATGGAGCCATGGACTGTAAATTCTGAGTACAACCTCCTTCCCTCCGCCAGGACATTAACAATGGGTGGTGGCTGCTTCCAGCAAGACAATGACCCAAAACATACAGCCAAAGCAACAAAGGAGCGGCTCAAAAAGAAGCACATTAAGGTCATGGAGTGGCCGAGCCAGTCTCCAGACCTTAAAGGGGTTTTGCCACGATCTCATTTCCTACCTCCTCTATCCAGCTCCTCAGCTCTGTGTGCTCAGAAGGGGACGTGTGTGATTTGCTTGAATTGCATATCATGTGACCCAGCAGGATGACATCACCAGGCCTTTCCTCTCTTTAGTCAAAGAAAGGTCTGTTTATGTGTTGAACTGTAAGTAGCTACATTGTAGGTGAGAGGTAAAGTTTTTGCCTCCAGGCACAAGGGTCCTCGGTTTAAGTCCCTGCAGGAACCAAACCTGTGGATTTTATTTCTCTTTATCAATGCACAGACCTCATGGAGGTTTCTTTTTTATTTCTTTGCACTGTTTGACTAATTACTAAATGAGTACAGAGGATGGGAGAAGAATGACAGCACCTGGGGTTTGAACACTCAGTAGCTGCCTGAGAGGAGAGGTGATGTCTGAGCATGTGCGGCCTGGACTGAGGAGCTTGTCCCTTGTTGTATCCCCTGGAGATGAGCTGTAAACAAGGGATCACTAAAGGAGCAGCTAAAGCAAAAACGGTGCAGAATTTTTAATAATGATGAATGGTGAAAATTTTATTATGTAATTTACAAACTTCCCAAGTCAATTTTACTTCGTGGCAAAACCCCTTTAATCCCATAGAAAACTTATGGAGGGAGTTGAAGCTCCGAGATGCCAAGCAACAGCCTCAAAATCTCAATGACTTAGAGATGACCTGCAAAGAGGATTGGACCAAAATTCCTCCTAACATGCGCAAACCTCATCATCAACTACAAAAAACTCTGACTGCTGTGCTGCCAACAAGGGTTTTGCCACCAAGTATTAAGGGCGACATTTCCCAACTTGCCAATGCCTATTTTTTTGGTCTATTTTGTGCCAAAACAACTTTTGACGCCATATTCTCAATGTAAATGAACTGTCGTACACCAAAACTAGGTGCATTTTACGCCGGTCACGACACATTGTAATGCGCCTAAAAATGATGCGCTGTGCGTCTCCATAACGGAATGTGCCAATTGAGGCGCATCTCATACACTGCCAATGATACGCTATGCGCCGCGATTTGCGCAATGCGCCTTTTTAGGCGCTTTAAGTTTGTGAGGTTTTGAGAGGATTTGACTTTCTGGTACACTTTACACTGATTTAATGCGCCTAAAAACTGCCGCGGCGACTCCAATTTTCAGACATGTCGCCTTAAGTCTTGTTTGCCAGAGGATCTAATACTTATTTCCAGGGCTGTGGAGTCGGAGGCTATTTTGCAGGAGTCGGAGTCGTCATAAAAGGGACCGACTCCGACTCCCAAAATATATAATAATAATAATAATCTTTATTTCTATAGCGCCAACATATTCCGCAGCACTTTACAAATTCAAGGGTAAACATACAGACATTACACATTAAAAGTACTTACAGATGAGACACAAGGTGTGAGGGCCCTGCTCGTGAGAGCTTACAATCTATTAGGGTGTATGGGTGACACATACGGTGAGAAGTAATATAATAAGTTGGTCCAGTTAGTTCGATGCAAAGAGCAAGAGGAATTGGGTCCGGCCAGTGCTCCTGTTCCCGTATCTTCCGCCTCATCACATGAGGAGTGTAATTGATGACATGGAGCAGGCAAAGCGCTGCCCCAGGGGAAAAGATCCCACCCCCAGGGCAAACAGATTTCAACAACATTTTTCACCTGTTTTCAAAGAAGTAGAAGATCAACCATTCATCAGACCTGACTGTGGCTGAGGCAATTCCTTTATACCCTGACATTGTTAGAGATGTTGCCCCTGTGGTCACCGCTTTGCCCCCAAGTTAGTGTAGAGAGGCCGTTCTCTACCCTGGAAATCATGAGATCAGTGTGGGGTCATGTATGCAGGATTGTGGGGCAATACATTTTCCCAAAAAACAAATTCAGAGGCTCCAAAAAATGTTCCTGCGGGTTTTGCAATTTAAATTTTTTGCGCCCAAAGGTCATGTCCCAAAAATTATTTTCCATGAAAAAAAAATGGTAACTGTTTTAACTTGTGACTTTCAGGTCCCTATTTCCATCCATACAGCTTTTTCATGAGGCTTCTGTAATTGTTTACAGTATTTACCTTCTTATACAAAAATTTTTACATTTTCAAGTATTTAGCATCTGCTAAGTTCAGTTTTGCTCCTAAAAATAAAAAATGTTTATTTTTTTATTTTGTTGTATTTGGGGGAAAACCCTTTGGTTTTGCTCTGCCTGAAACCTTCCGGGTTAATCGATTAAGCGGTCCGGACCAAAATTGATCCAGGTTCTTTTACAATTTTCCCCGTGTTGTGCAGATGGGCTTGGGTAACAAAAACAGCTTTTTTTTCAACTCCACCCACAAGTGTTCAAAGATCAAAACTTGTTCCCCTTTTTGCTTTGTAAGTGTTGTTTTTCCTAAATGCTTATTTTTGTATCTTAAAGGTGATAAACAGCTGATGTTACCATTTTACCCAGAAAAGTTATCACTTAAACAGCGCGTGTATGAGGGGTCAGGAGTCGGAGGGGCAGGGGGGAAATTGAGGAGTCAGAGTCGGGGCGTTGGCTTGCCGACCCCAAAGCCTGCTTATTTCTCTCAGAAAAATGCAAATAATTATAGAATTTATAAATGTGATTTTTTGAATTTTATTTTGGTTTTTTATTTTTAAAATTAAGGGGACCCTTTAAAAAATTTCGGTGTTCATGTTTTTTCCAAGTGGGAAAAAGTAAAATCACAAGGGGTCAAATTATACCTTAAAACTATAACCCTTTAAACTTCCCCTTATAAAATCCTAATACACTTTTCCCTATAAAAAAAACCCTCACAATCAAATTACCCGGGGCTTCTTCGGGGGGCTTTCCCCAAAGGGCCATGTTTTTTCAGGCGCCTCCTTGTGACTCTTGCAGCGGGTCGCTCCGCGAGTTTCGGAGTCCTTTTGTTTTTTCCTTTGATGGGGATTTGGGGCTTTTCTGCAAACTGGGGGTGACATTTTTTTGCTCCCCCGGCCCAGGATTTATTCTTACCGACCCCCTGATTCCCCAAATTGTTCCTCACAGTCTACATCATAAATTCCCCTGGAGATCTTCGTCCCCTTTTTTGGGTTTTTATAAGTTTTCCCCTTTTCTGTAGTGGTGCAATTCTTTCCTGGGACTACACCCAGAACGTCAGGGGCTGCAGGGAAGATGAAAGAGCCTGGACCAGAAGCTCATCGCTTTTTTGCCCCCGCACCGATTACCAGCAAAAGTCACAGGGGAGGATGTTACCTTTGTCCCCATTCAAACCCTTTGTTCACCCCTGCGGTGTTTTTCAGGGGAACTTTTCATCAGGGCTTTGGAGGTTTTTTTGGGCTTTTTTATGATATAAAAAGAAAAACCCCGTAGTTGACAAAAATGGCTTTTTAACCGACCCCCAAAACCCTGAGGGGAAAAAAGTGTTTTCTTCTATTTTCCGAAAAAATGTGAAGAAAGCAAAAATTCTGCCGGGGTCTAAAAACTTGTGAGCACAAATATATATATATACACATTGTAAGCTATTACCTTATATATGCCCCTCATAAACTATTACCCTATATATACCCCTCATACACTGATATTACCATATATCTATATCTTAAGGTAGCTCTTAAAAATGAGAGTTTAAAAATTCCAGATCTCATGGCTTCAAGCTGTTCCTCCCGATGAGAAAAAAAAAATGGTAAATTCTGTTTAAATTTTGAATAACAATTCACACAAATTCTCCTCTTCATAAGTGGAACAACTTCAGGGGCAAAGTCTCTGAATTCACCACCTTCATTTTTTCACATGTGCTAAGGGCCCCCCTAATATATATAATTATTTATATTTAAAATATATATATTATATATATAAAATTATTTTTTATAGATATATTATATATATAAAACTTATATAATTATATATTATATTATATAATTATAATATATAAATAAAACATCCATTAAATGGTATGACCCCATCTTTACCCCTTTATGAAATAATACTACCACATATATACCCCTCTTAGTATCACTGATAAAACAAAACTACTTTAAACATACTTCACATATAATGACACTCCCCAATAGTATATACAGGGTAGCATCGTTTTATGGGGATAATACATAGGGTAGTATCTTATGAACATTAAATATAGTGTACTGTCATTTAAGGAGGAGTATATAGAATCATTTTATAAGGAACATATGAACATATATAGGGCAGTATTTTATGTGGATTCTAATATAGGGTAATATTTTATGAAAGGTATATATAGGACAGTATTTTATGAGGTATATATAGAACAGTATTTTATAAAGGGGTTTATATAGGGCAGTATTTTATGAGTATTATATTTAGGATAGTATATTATCAGAGGTATATAGGGCAGTATTTTATGAGAGGTATATATAAGGCGGTATTTTATGAGGGGTATATATAGGGCAGTATATTATGAGAGGTATATATAGGGCAGTATATTATAAGAGGTATATATAGGGCAGTATTTTATTTGAATTAAATAGGGGGTATATTGGGGATTATATACAGGGCAGTATTTTATGAGGGGTATATATAGGGCAGTATTTTATGAGGGGTATATATAGGGCAGTATTTTATGATGGGTATATAGGGCAGAAAATTATGGGGGCCGTATATAGAGATTAAAAATTAGGGGATTATATTAGGGCATATTTTTTTGGGGGTTTTAATGGGCGTATTTTATGAGGGGTAATAAGGCAGTATTTTAGTTTGGTATTATAGGGCAGTTTTTTGAGATATATAGAGCAGTATATTACGGGGATTATATACAGGGCAGTATTTTATGAGGGGTATATATAGGGCAGTATTTTATGAGGGGTACATATAGAGCAGTATTTTATGATTGGTATATATAGGGCAGTATATTAAAAAAGGGTATATAGGCTTATATTTTGGGGTTTATATATAGGGCAGTTTTTAGAGGGTTATAATAGGGCGTTTTTATGAGGGGAATATAGGCGTTTTAGGGGGGGGAAAATTTATGGGGCGTGTTCATCTGAGGGGTATATCCCAGGGAAGTAATATATTACAAAATTTTGTCAATACGGGCTGTACCCTTTTTCCTCTTTAACACTGATATCTCGATCTCTACTAGGAGCCTCTGCGGAGAGGACAGCAGTTTCCATAGCTACCAGTCATGTGACCCGGCTGAGGCCACGTGGTGCAGTGTCTAGGCTGACAGAGAGGGAACAATGGGTGAGCACGTGCCGCCGCTCTGGGTGTACCAAGATGGCGTCAGCTCGGACCGGTCACATACACTGCCGCTACAGAGCACCGGGTCTGGCCGCCATGTCTGCACTCCCACAGAGAACAGTACAGCTGCCCGCCACAGCACACCCGGCCAGACGTGGCGGTAACTGACGCAGGGAGAGCCAGGATCACTGGAGCACCAAGATGGCGCCCGGAGCTTTGTACCCGGGCCAAGCCAAAAAAGAGAGGCTAAAGAGGGGCGCTTCCCGGGGGCGGGGCGGCGTTTTCCATAGCGATCCGGTCCCACTCCCTGCAAGAGGTGTTGGCGCGACTGTTTGACGTCACTGACTGCGATGGGGAAAGACGACGAAGAGAGAAAAAAGCGCGGCCCGGTGCCAGGGGGGGGGGATGA